>CAEFZX010020493.1:0-29148 GCA_903066825.1 Alfaro cultratus
CTCTAGAGGACCAATGTGGACCGCAATGGAAGATTTTATTTTTAAGATACCAAATACACAACTGCCAAGAAACCAAACAATCACACTGGCAGTTGATCCACAATAACCAGCTAGCTCTAATGTGGCTGAATGAAGCATCTTTAATTACAACATGAAGAGCAGGTGATCCGAGGTGACAGCATCGGAATGCAGTCTTTATAAGTGGCAAACATGCATGGAAATCAATAAAATGCAAAACATTAAGCAGGAATACAAACAGATTCAAAGCGTATGATCATTATATCCTTGTCAAAGCTCGGTTTAGCCTCTGCACCTATGTTCCGCCCATCCTGGCTCACAGATCATTAGAGTTTCGTCCCGGCTCAAATGTACAAGGGTGAATTGGCTGCAGCAGGAACACCCCTTCTGTCAGAGCTGCAGTCCTCAGGTCAAACGTCTCTTTGAGTGGATGAAGAGCTTGAAAATGGGTCTGCTAGACACTTACGCAGAAAAAAAAAAAAAAAAAATGCTGGACCTGTTTTGTTCATAGTATTGTTGTTTCATATACTGTGGAACAGTATATGAATCAAATGTGCAACAAATTCTAAATCCATTGTAATCACAGTTGTTACTTTAAATAACTCGCTAAAAAATGACAAAGGTTTAGTTGCTCGTAAAGAAGCATTTGTGTATAAGCCACAAAGATATATGAGAGAAGTATTGTTTGAACACCTCAGAAAATCCTGTTTGGTCTTGGCCTTTCTTGGTCCAATTATTGGCTTAAATTTTTAGAAACAACTAACTTGTATCTATTCTAAATGAAGATATTACAAAAGGTATCTACTGTACGTATTGTATTTATTGTTTGTAACCTTTCAAAAAGAATCTGACTTCCAAAATTCAGCTATATGATTAGCTTGTCCTCGTCTAGCAAGAAAAGTGTTTCCATTATTCAGGTCAGAAATCTTAGAATATAAACAAAAAGATGCAAAAATGCATCTGTGGTAATGGAACATGTATACTGGTCCTCTACCTTGGACAGCTTTGTAAACAGTGCATTTTTTCCCCCCCTGTCCCAAGCAATTTGACAAACTGTGACGTTTTCATGTCTTTGTGTTTTCTTGTATCACAACTGCCAATAAATCCCAAACTCTGTTAACCAGCCTGCTGTAAATACCCAGCGTTGGAAGGAAAGAGATGCGTTTGTGCCTCCTCAGCATTTAGCAAAGGACAGGACTATCCTTAGGTCTTATATTTTAATGTCAGACTGTGAGTTAGTGCCGTATAGGACTTGGCAAAATCAGGCCCCTTCTGCAAAAACATATATCAGTTTTCCTCTTCTATCGAAAGGTGTTTCTCAGGCATTTAAAGTCTGCAACCCTCACCTAGCCCAGCTGAACTGACCGAAACATTGTTGGTTCTGACGAAAAAGAATTTCTTATGGATTCCAGGAAGCCAAGACAGAATTGGGAGATATCCAAGATGAACAGATTTATTTCATATATTCTCCTGCTGACTACCAGGACCCAGATAGCCCATTGCATAAATTTTATTGAGTCTCTTTAAATTATTAACCCTTCAGTAAAAACACCAGGATGTTGTTATTTTCATCAAAAATGTCCATTGCAACAAGGCATTTTATTCCAAGCTGCCTTACTAGTCAGTGGTCATTATAGCTACTTGGTTTACATCAAGGAACCCGAGCTTCTACAGAATAAAACATAATATTGGCTCCCCTGGTAGAATCAGAAAAAATGTTGCTTGCTGAGTTTCTATTCCACTAGCACTCCAAGGCATATATACTTCTCCCCATCTATCTGCTGCTTCCTCAAAGAAAAAACAAAAAAAGAGGAGGGTGCAGGACTCCTGATTCTTCTGAAATAATTACCAGCGCTATTGTTTTACTGACACTGAGCTGCGTACACCGAGCTCACAACAACCACCAATGGTGTGTAATCCTTAAAGTATTTTGACAACCCATATCCACCTTCCAGTCACAAGAGAACTTTTCTGGGTTTCAGGTCTGTGTGTAATGCCTCACGTCTGAAGTTTGCAGTGAAAAGAGGAAAAATCTGTCCTCCAGGTGAACACCGAACTCCGATATACGGTTCCAAAGGCAGGCAGCCAACCTTTGGAACTGCTGAGGTAGTTCATGATCCAGAACACTGCCAACTTGTTTATCATCAGTCATCTTCTTCTTCAACACATGAGGGTATTGTATGTGAACTCACAGAAAACAAGTTTACCCTCTAGTAGAATGGTGAGTAGGGTTTACTAGTAGGTACCAATATGTTAGTCACATTGACTTTGATGAAAAACAGAAGAAGTAAAGCTCAGATTTATGAACGTAGAAAGTGTTACTGTATTACTTGAGGATTATATATGTTGCTGTGCAATAGTAGAGTATTAATTTGAGGAAGGTTATCAAATACCTTTTAGCATTTCTAAATGCTATGTGGGTATTTTGAGTCTTTTAATAGACTAGGTCATGAAGTGATCAAGCATTCTGGAAGACATTTTTGCTATGATAGAAATGTCCAAATTAGTCCCCTTGTTAAGCCAACTCTTCTAGCTTAACAAAAAATAAATAAATAAAAATCCTTACCCAACTGGTATATCCACCAGCATATGACATTGCCAAAGGACCTTTAATTATGGTGGCTATTCTTCAACAATGTTAAGGCAACACCATCTACCACTGTCTAAATAATGACCACAGACACATGGTAAAAGTCAATAAACAACTCATGTTATCCTTTGAAATGCAATTAAAACAATGAAACGTAGGAGCGTTCCAATGGTATTACACTAAAATAATGACTATCTGCACTGCAGTGCTAACACTACCTTTGATTGTTGCAGCCTTTGTAAGTTTGTTTCCCATGTTCTCTAGCCACAATAAAGAGTGTCTAGTTCCAATTTAATACAAAAGAATAGACTGTTATAAGGCAGGATTTCCAGGACATGAAAACAATCAGCTCATTAACAGGTTTTCTCATTTTTGCACAGAACAGAAATGTCCTTTATTGCTCCGACACCAACTGAGAAAAAGATAATAGTGCTGCTGTTGCTCATGTGCTATTATAGACAAGACAGATTAGTGTTGCCTTTAGGAAGGTCAACTAAATATGTTGTCTTTTTACACACAAACAGATGCTGGAATTGTTGAAAACTTTGACAAAGTGTTGTTTAGAGAAAACCAACACTGCACTCCAAGTCTTAGGATGACACGCACAGCTTGAAATGTTCAGGAGAGTCTAAAGAGTGTACAGTTTATGTTCAAGTACCTTCCTGGTACACAGTTGATTTAGCAGAGGATGCAGTAGCGCCCTGTTGAGGTCTCATTGCAAGCCCCATAAGTTACAGCAAAGCCAGAACTGCTCAGATATTTTCACTTTCCCTGGATCTAGCTTCAAGTTTTTGTTTTTTTTTCCTTTTTTCGCTTTTTGCAAAATTGTCTTGCACAGATCTTTGAGTGCTAAAAAGCAGCTTTAAATACATCTGATAGAAAGGAAATATATTCATACAATGTTGTAAATAATGTTATTTACCAATGGAAGAAAAATATAATACATTACTTTGTATTTCCAGGAAGTTTTAGTCCTGAAGTTGAAATAAATCACAGCAATTGTATAATTTTCCATTTTGCCTTAAAGGAGCAGTATTATGTATTTTCTGGGCATATTGTGCCATTTTATAGCATAATCAAGTAACTATGTTACCTTCAGTTATAAAAATAGTGTGTCCATCAAAAAAAATTAAAAGAAATTGGATTATTTCATTATTTGATCCTAGTTCTATCATTATTGTGTTTCTTAGTTTTTTATTTTTATTTTGATTAGATCAGCATTGTTTCTATTTTACTTTAATAAAATAAGCCTAACCCTGGGCACCAGTAGGGTGGTTTGCTTCGGGTGCCAAACAGGCTAGAACCGCTTCTGTATGTCCAGTTTTCTCATCAGTACCATGCCATCCATTTTCCTTGGATTTATGTTTTTTGTTCTGATCTTGCTCCCTTGGTTTCCTGTGATCTTTGCAAACTTTTTGATCATTTCTTTCATAAAATCTTCAATACTACTTGACGTCTCAGCCTGCTGCATTTGGGTCCACCAACAAATACCCATCATGACGCAACCTACTAGAACCCAGAAGACACAGCTACAAAAACTGTAAGTCTCTGACTCCACATTATTCTTAGAACCTTTTCTAGCAAACTACTCAAACTCTTTCAATCAGTCTAGGGTTTTCTCAACTTATTGTTGGCCCCCAAAAGTCAATTAAAGCGTGTTACTGTGTTATGTGTTATTTGGAAGATAAGATACAATACTCTGACAGCATCTGTAGTTGTCTCCAACTATTTTAAACATTAAAAGAAAAATATTGATTGTACTGACTGTATAAAAGAGAAATATTTTGCTCACAAATAATACCTGCATTTACTTAAGTAGTCTGGTTGTTTATTCTCTCCCGAAGCTATCAGTCAAAGCAGTGGTTTCTGTAACACCTAAAGTAATCAAGGGACCAAAGGTATTGCCGTTAGAGAAACAGGTTTATGTTTGTGGGAGAGCAGAAATCTTTTCTCCCTACCTCCGTTTACCTTGATTAATAAATACTCCTTGTGGCAAAAGGACTCACCATGTCCTTTTTCTCTGTTGTGTGAATTTCCATCAGGTGGACAGGCTGTTGTTTAGGGGAAGTGTTATTGGCTAGTAACGTTTCTCTGCCACATTCTCTGAAGGTTCACCAGCAGATACCGTGAAAGATCCAACGTACACCACATGCTCAAAAATAAAAAAGCACGTCCCTGTCAACACGTTACATTTTTGCAGAATGCTTCATATTGAGCTTCAAGTACCAGCTGCCAGTGCTTGGAATGTTTCTCTAACGACTCGTCTCTTTCTGCTCTTTGACCACTGACAAACAGCCAACAGACTGTCTTGACTTTTTTTTTCCCCCTTTGACTTAATTTTAAAGTGCTGGCAAGCAAAGTCTTATGCAAACTTGGGAAACAGTTTTTTTTTTCTTCCCAGTATAAGGGAAAAAAACCAAACAAACAAACAAAAAAAAAAACAGTAAAAATGCCTTCCCAATCACAATGTGAGAAAGTATGCTGCTTGACATTCAAATGTAGAGGTTAATGCAGTTAGTATTGACATACAGGTTCTCATCTGCAGTTGGAAGTCTAGCCTTGAATTTTCTCTGCTGCTATTCAAACAGTCTCATTGTACTGCTCCATGCATTAGTCATGTGTTAATCAGTGTGGTGTCCAGCCTTCTCTCAGTCCAAACATCACTGCAAAGAAACGACACACTTTGCAGTCAAATGAAGACTCTGGTCTGGTGCTGTGCATGGACAAGTGTCTTGAAAAACTCTTTAACCAAACAAAGCCTGGGTGTTAGTTACCACTGCTATAAGTATTTTACATGTTAAACAATATTCACATGTGTAACTTACATAAAATTGTTTATGAGCCTTTCACAGTCGCTTAAGTGAATTTTAAACATGTTCTTAATAAGAGGAAATGACAAGAATTTTGCAGAACATTATGTTCATTCATGCCGTAAAGTATTTGTGTTGCTTTTGATGCATCCTAATTGGGTGTGTGGGCGTGTGTGTGTGTGTGTGTGTGTGTGTGTGTGTGTGTGTGTGTGTGTGTGTGTTGGGATAAAACCCAAAGTACCATACTGATTTAGAACAGCTACTTTTGCCATGACATCACTGCCACTGCCTGTTCTTTGTTAGTTTTGCTTTTATTGCCCAACTATTTAGCATTCCAAGGTTATTGATTCATCAGCGCATATAGAGCCTCTGAACAGCGTAGCATGAGTTCAAGCAATGCTATTATCAGGTCATCGGTACTAAAATGGAGTAGCACTGGCATAAGTGCATACAAGAAAAATAAATTTCTCAAAAGTGAAACTGCAACTGTAAACCATAATGATCAAAATTACTAGAAACAAA
Source organism: Alfaro cultratus (assembly GCA_903066825.1). Lineage (NCBI taxonomy): Eukaryota > Metazoa > Chordata > Actinopteri > Cyprinodontiformes > Poeciliidae > Alfaro > Alfaro cultratus. The sequence goes on from CAEFZX010020493.1 coordinate 5,941, forward strand.
AGTTTGAAATATTTCACTGTGTGTAATTAATTTATATACATGTTTTGTTTTCTAAAGTTAGTGACAAAAGTATAAATCTTTTCATGATATTCATGTTTTCTGAGCTGTATTCACCAATGATGTCGCAAGCATCAACTCAATCCTCAGTTTCCCACTGTTTGGAAAAACAACCCCATTAACAGAGCATGAAACTCATGGAAAATCAGACAAAACACTATTAAAAGTTATAATGGCCAAAGGTTACTGCGAGGCTGAATGCACATGATAAATTAAGCCTTCTTTTAGTCTTACATAGAACAAATCAAGTACAAAGCTCTTCAGACCAGAGATGACAAAGAGTAGCAAAACTGGGAGCCTTCGGATCATGGTCACCTGTACGGTCTGCTTTTTACTGCAGCCATGTTGTCATGAGTTTACTTTCATAAATGTGTTGAGTTATTGTGTTAACTTTATGAGCAAGCTCTAGACTCTATAACAGTAGCACTCGTTATGTAACATCTGTACATGATGTGCAGAGTTTGTAGTCGCCTTCTGTCTACCTCCATCTCAGCAGCATGAAGAAGCGGGATCCTGATTACAGTGAGTGGAGCAGGTTGGAGGTATATAGCAATTGGTAAAGTACGATATAAAATATCCACTCAGCTCATCTTTAATTTGGGTGGTTTTTATAGTTTTTAATTATAAATCCTGGTAGCTATAGCTATATTTCATCATAAACTTTGCTTTATAATGAAGTGCATTAACAGTAAAAACTAGTATGTAAATAAGCCTGCAGACCAACTTTTCAAGCTTTTCTGCTGCATTGAGCTTTGTTGTTAAATCCATCTAAGCTAGCAAGGCACATTCACTACTCCAGCGGGTTGCAAGATGCCATTAGAGATCATTTTCTTGAAAACATGCATTTTCTGGCACCTCAGACTATAACACGTTTACATGTTAATTAATATGGAGTTGTACGTGGGTGCAGCAGTCTTATGAGTTGATTTATTAGATAAAGAAAAAGAACAGGACTGAAAAAATTAAGTTTATTTTTTTCCAATAAACAAAAATGGAAACAACTTCTGATGGACACAACAAGCAGGGATAAACAGTAACTATGCACTGCAAATCAGATCCATCAGAATGGATTTAAAATACTAAAAAAGACAAGGACTAGGAAACTTAAACTAATGAAAGAGTCAAAGATGGAATGCCATGAGCACTAAATCCACAAATACATTTAAAACACAAAACAGACGCCTCAAGGATCATGGCAATACATTCCCTGAGCAAAACTAATTATATTGTCCAATGACCTTTCTGCTTAGAGTCTCTTATTCATCGTTTGATTGCAAAAATTATGATCCATAAGTCACGAACCTAATTCACACAAAACATAATGGGTCACCGGACAAAGTTGAATATGACTTTAATATGTCAAAAATTGCTGCTATTTTGAATGCGGCAAATATTTTGGCTAATATGCGTGTGGGAGATGGAACAACTTATTTTTATTCCCTTTATTTTTAATGGAGAAACTTGTTTTCACATACAAACTGTCAAGGTCCAAAGTGCCTGTTAGAATGAGTAAAATGTATCTTCAGAGGTTCTACTATATATGCCGAAAACAATCCTTCTCAAAATCTGTAGTTCTCTGTAATAATTTGTGCTAATAATCACACCTAGAGGGTATAAACAAATAATTTACTGCACTTGTCATTAAATTTGTGAACTTGCTTAGGTTTAGCACACTGCCTGTAATTGCCTATTTTCCTGAAACTGTGGGAAAAAATACAGACATATATTTTGGTGTAAACAAAATACTCAGAATGATTACAAGACATATGGTGATTATTTTATGACATGCTGACAACTGTGGTGGAAACAAAAGTGAAGATTTGTAAAAAATAAATGTTACTCAAGGACAATTACATAGTCAGCCTGAAGGACAAAAGAAAATTACTACCACTTTTGTAACGTTGGCGTTGAAAGCAATCAATTCCTCGTGCATCCAATGCAAAAACTGATTACTCATAATAACAGAGGCTTTTACACTGACATGCCACTTCTTCTTCTTGTTTAAGGCATCTTTCACATTCTTGATGAACACTGTGCAAACAGAGCATCAAAAAATTAAAGAGCGGCATTAACACTGACTAACACAGCATGGCGAAAAATTGGAGAAAGAATTGCCTCCCAGCACTTTCACAGCCCTGGGAGATTTAAATAATAAAAAGCAGTGGGCCTCTGAACAAACAGGATAATTATGGCCTACAGTCTTCCTGTCGCTCGTCTGGCACGACCAAGCGGAAAGAAACGTGTTATTACCACTCAAAGGTTTTGCAAGGAGAATTAGGAGAAATAAATGTTTCATGTAGAAGGATGGCTTCATGGTGAATGCCTCAGACCAAAATCAACAGCCTCGCTTTATTGCTTTCATTCATTTTATAGGAAAAGGAGAGAACACTCCGTATGGAACATGCCAGCTTAAAGGTTTTCCAATGTTTATTGCATTTTGTCATAGAATAATCCATATACTTCAGCCGGTTTACTCTGCGGTATTTTACTGTTGCCTGCTGTCTTTTATACCTGAACTCAGTCAATCAAATTAAACATTGGCACATCAGAAAGGCTCCTTTACAGGCATAAGATAAATCAAATACTTTTTACTGATCTGGCGAACTCAACAGGCTCTTAAAAATATCAGCCTTTTTTTTTTTTTTTTTTTTCTTTTTCAGATTGTCACATTTAACAGGTACTCAAGTTTCCTCGTCTGGCCCCCCCAACATGTGTGCAGCCGCCAGGAGTACAGCTCAGTGGAACAGATGGTCATATATTGGAAAGAGCTTGTCTCCATTAGGTGCCATGCCTCTCTCTAACGCAGTCATTCAAAGCGGCAATGACTTTCCCAAACATAATGATGGCAACGGGACACTAAATGAATCTATGTGGAAAGCTGCAATAAAACATTTCCTTATTCTCTCTTTACAATGCGAGTTGAAGAGCTCATCATTTAAAAAGAGGGGAAGGAATATTTGTGGCTGTCCAGATTTATAGTATTTCACCATGAAGGTGCATAATTTAGCAAAATAAACATCACTCTACAAACCTTTCTTTAAATGTTTTGTTGCAAAGCGAGCAGTCTTCTCGTCAAACTAATCCACTGACTAGTGTCGAACAGAAGAAATGACAAAAGCAGCGATACAGAATGGATGAAGTACAACACAATGATTTAACAACAATAACATAACATCAGAGCCATTGTGAATCGTCCAGTAAGTCAATGAATAAGTGAATTGTTATTTTCAGTACCTATTTGCATACAGTGCTGCAGCTGTAACTACATCTCCACCTTCAATATACTATATTCATGAAATTATATTACCCTCAAATTGACAGAATTAAATCATTTGCAATAATAATAAAATAAAAAAGAAAACAAAAAATTGTATTCGGTGTGCCTTTAGTTCAAAAGCAGCATGTTTCACAACATAAATTGGCTTCTTCTGTGTAGGTCTGTAAAAACCGCAGTCATTTCTTAAACACCATGTTTCGGAAAGCAAAAGCAAAGACAAGGGGCTTTACATCTGGGGAATTGTTCTCGTGCCTTTTCTGGCATTTTGAAAATGACAATGAGTCATGTAAATTCACCATTTGAATTTGTTTGCTTCAGGCAGCGATTCATTATGTGAACTGACGCGGTGTACGGCTTCTGTAAATTACTTTACAAATTTATATCTCAATGCAGTGCATGAGAATTTCCAGCTAGTTAAGAGAGGGGCCAGTTGAGAAGGGCATTCTTGACTTTATACCATCATCATGCTGGCAGCTTTGAGTCATTTAGATCCTAGTCTATGTGTCGGTTCTAGTATTCATTACACAAAACATGAAGGGTAAAAGATATTTTGTTGAGTGCCACCTTTGACAGTAAATATGCGATCCATATGATTACCAAAAAAAAAAAAAACACTGTAGGAGTTCAACAACATTGCTTTTTTGTACCAGGTTGCATGTCAGAGTGCTATGTTAGTTTTTGGCCTTATACAGTCACCCATTCTCTCAGGTCACGTTAGTGTAAATGTGCAGGGGACAGTTACAGATCCAAAATTATAAAATAACCTGCACATTAGACTCTTTTTTTTGGTTTGTAAATCTCTTTCTAAAATGTACTCAAATTGAGTTTGTTTAGTTTTAAGATGTTGTATCTCTTCTTATTGCATGGAGGGAATGTGGCTCAGTGGTGGAGTACTCATTTTGTAGTCTAAATCGTGAGGGTTTGCAACTAGCTTCCTCTTCCCACATGTTGATGTGCCCCAGGCCAAAGCACTTAACCCCTGGCGGCTTACCAGTCTTCATATTTGTGTATAATTGTGTGCTTGTTCGTAAGAGCTATTAGGTGAATGTGGCTCTAGTGTAAAGCATGCTGAGTGGATGACTAGAAAAGCACTATGGAAACTCTGTTTTCTTAGGTCCCATCCACACTAATACGGTTATTAAGTAAAATTTAGATTTCCTACTGCATCTGCAAATCTAGTCGAAGTGGAGATTTTTTACTAATTGTGTTTGTGGTCTGACTTGCTCGACTCGTTATCTGGAAATTGTTAAAAATAACAATATTTAGGCCCATTTTGTGCCTGATTATTATTGCTTTCTTAGATGCAACTGCTGAACTGTTGACATGTTTTTCCCACATAGTTATCCTGAGTAAGACTGTGTATGGCTAAACAGAAATGGTAAAAATCAAAGAAAAAAACATCTGTTGCAAATGTTTTGCAACAGCTGGAAAAAATCTTTTGAATCTTTGGCTTTGCAGTGCTTCTGTTAGGCTAGGAATTTGTTTTTGAAATATGATGTTTACTGTCAGACAGTCGCCTCCTGTTGGGACTGGCTGACAGTAATGACAGAAAACTATATTTTAGAAAAAATGTAGAGTAGCCAGGTCCGCAGATTATTGATATGTAGCAGTAATTGATAGTTTCAATTCACTGATCACCATTCTCAATTTCTGCTAAACCCCTTCGTTTATTCAGTCCATTATCAGAACCAGCAAACTTTTTTAGGCTTAAATATATTTTCTGTTTCCATCCTTTTGCTGCCTCTTCTTTAGTTGTTATCCAAGCTACACATTTCAGTCAGTTAGCTTTAAAGATTCAGTCGTACTTTGTGCCTGTGCTTCTGCATTTTGGTCTGTCATTATTCACATTTTGTAATTGTTGTTAACTGCTGATAGTAAAAAAAAAACAAAAAAAAACACATTTATTTGCTACATTACCACACTATATTTGGAAAGTTTATTTCTTAGTCAGCAACGTCTTTTGCCTCAATCGCAAACCGTTTTCCGCGCCATGTCAAATGTTACAGCCGTTAACCGACTGACGGCCCGCTTTTACCTCCGATCCTCATGGTTGTTAGCTTCAGATTGATGGGAGTTGAACTTCTTTTTTTTTTTTTTAGCACAATGTTGAAATGTTTTTGACCAGGTTTTAAATGTGTGCTATGGAAGGTGTTTCTGGTAGATTTGTATGAGAAAAGATACAAAACTTCAGATAGCTCAGCAGTGAGATATTAACATACATGGGAAAACCTTACAAAAATCTTATATTGCAGCAGAAAGACTTTCAGTATTCAGTTATGGCACATGAACTGACCAGTACATTATTGCGAGAGAACGCAAAACCTATTGCAAGAGAATGCAAAAGTATTGCGTGTGAACGGAATGCAAAAGTATTGCATACTTATTACGGGGGAATGCAAAAGAAAAATATATCTCCCCTGTCCCCTAGGGGTTTCCTTATCCTGGCATGTCTGATAATTGAAAAAAAGAAAAGAAAACTAACTAGTGCATTACTGCCATCAACAGGTATGATGAGGAACAAATTATCACATCAATGAGGGTTTCCCACCTATGTGGACGCTCCAACAACCTGGCCTACTAATAATTCTGGGAACCTTTTGCAAGGTTCTGAAGTGTTTTTTTTTTTGTTTTTTTTCTTTTTACAAAGCACTGGCCAAGCTAATGTTTCTAATTCCTGTAAACCAAAATACCCTGAACGTCGTTCTGCGAGACAGATGGTCATATTTGATAATCTCAATTTTTGTAATGAAGTTTTATGATCATGTACTATGGGCTTTTAGTCCCTTACATTTAGTGACAAGGCTACGCTCAGACAAATTACATCTAGACGCCGTCTTTTAATTTTAATGAGGCAAGCCGCATGGTCTAATTTAAATGTCATATTCCTGCATGCTAAATTTACACCTTCTTTTCATATTTAGTTTGGGTAGTGCAAAAAGGCCTTTCAATCAAAAAAGCCACCTTCCACTAGACTTGGCGCTTTAATTATGAATATGCTTTCAGGGCAAGGCCATCCAGATGTCTTTCGGCAAGTGGAAAGCCTTCTTTTCTCTCGTCTTGTGTTTGAATTCAGGATGTGAGATTCCTAAATGAAACTCGGGGGGCTTTTTCCTCAATCCAATTACCATGTTAAGCAATTAGAGAGGCCCATGGTAATTTTTAGTTGAGGATATATGAACTTACGTTTTGAAGCATATTACACAGCAGAATACCTGTAACAAGAGCTTTGCCAAACATAAAGGAATCACATTTTTACTGGGCAGCAAAAGCAATACAGGAGACAATATTTATGCAAACATGTACTGCACCATGGGTGTCCACTTACAGACAAAGAGAGGAGATATTGCAGACGGTAAAACAAGGTCTTATCAAAACCCAATACAGTCTCCCTATTCATCACCTCCATTTTCTATGTTCACTGTGCATAAGCTGATTAGTTTTATTCTATAACATAATGCTGTGAGCACAAAGTGGCTATTCCACCTGCACAATACAAATATGATAACATCAAATTGCGTATGCTATCTGTAATATCATGCAGCGGGTGTTAAAAAGCGTGGAAAACTAATCAACGTTTACACAATATACGGTAAGGCTCAAAGATTAGATGAGCCTTATATACACTTACAATAAGAAAGAGTATATTGGGAATCCAGAGGAATAAAAATACAATATAATGAATGTGGCAACTGGTGATACATGCAGTAAGTACATGCTAAGTTCTACTGCAGTTCAAAAGCAAATCTAATGGTTATTAGTAATATTCCTTTTCTCTCTACTAGCAGGCGGTTTTCCTTTTCTTTATTCAATAAACAGAACCTGATTTTATGAAAACACAGATGGTCACATGTGAATGTGGACTCTTTAGTTCAACGATGCAGATAACACCTAATAAATGACCCAGCTGTTACTATATCCTTAACCAGCCCCAGAAACCTTGTTAAAATGCTGGTACAACATTTTTGGTGGGTGGTGATCCAAAGGTCTTTCACCACCAAAGAAATCTAAAAAACATTGTAATAAATTATATAATTTGTTTTTGTGTATTTATGCATTTCGTATGGATAAATGGGCCAGAACTAGCGTGAAATTCTTATGGAATAGATTCGGGATAAAATATTCTGCTTTCATATTGCCACTGTATTTGCACAAAATTAAAACAAGGTATAACTGCTTGCTTTTAGTGCAAAATGGGAACAATTATTCCTGCTGTTGCTAAAATTTTGCTGCATATTTTTATTATATTTATTTGAAATTTGTAAAATTTTTCAACATTTTTTGATACGAAGATAACAGTAAAATATATAGCAAAAAGTCATACCATTCATTACATAGAACATTATGCTTTCCGTCTGTTTCATACCTCTTTATAGTAACACATTGATAGCATTCTAAAGTTAGCTGGTTTAGCAATAAGCGTAACTTAAATCATGAAGGATGGTATATTTTCTAAAGGACTAAGAAATAACGTGCGTTCACACAACAGGTGTCCGTGCCACCTAAAATGATGCAGTAGGTATGCCGGGCCAATCTGGGGCGCTGTGACACTGATAGAGAAAAACACAAGAAACAAAGAAAGATGCCATGGTTGTTATTTGTGAGAGTGAGGAGCATGCGGGACAGAGATAGAGATGGTAATAATAAAAAATTTTTAAAAAAAGACACAGCTCACATGGGCACAAGGAAACATGAAAACGACATTTTGAAAAGTATCCACTTTTTAACCCTGATTCAAAAATGATGCTGAATGATTCCAGGATGCCGAATCCGTGTGGGTACACCTGAAATGTCTCAGTGTGTTCAGGGCCTCATAGTCAGGCAATCTGCTTTGAAAGTCTTGCAGTTACCTGCGTAACAGATGCATCTGTTAGCTTACCAGCTGTAGTTGTAAACTTAAAAAGAATGATGGTTGCTGCTTGTCTAGTTTACAATTATTGCACTGTTTTTTTTTGTTTTGTTTTTTTTTTAATGACAAATACTTCTTGGGAGCCAGATTTTTATTTCTTGTATGCATGAGAAAAGTAATTAGTCTTCTGCAAACAAGCTGACCAACAGCAACATTTGGGGTTAAAAGAATTTAACCTGTGCATCACACAGATGCAGAAATCTTGAGTCAGGATAAATCAAAGAAATTACAAAAGAATAAATGAAGGACTTATTCTAAATTGATTGAGGATTCTTAAATAAAAAGCAAAAAAAAAAAAAAAAAGCTTTGGTTTCACAGAATTTTTGAAAACTACAAAAAAATGTCAGAAAGACTAATAGCAATTCTTTATGAAAATCTCCTCTTATTTCTTTTTTGTGAACCACTCTTTACCAACACATCATCTGCTGTATTTTGTCAGAGATTAAAAGCTCTCTGCATTCTTTTCATATGCAACAAAGAGCACCTGAGCCCTGCTGGCTATACATCCCAGCACATGAGCTCACTCTTGTGCTCTTTTATTGCCTCCTGCCACTGTTTGATGTTGCTGATTAGCGCATCCCATTCCTAAATTATGTTTGCTTTAGTTTTTATGTAACCTTTGCCTGAGCTTCCTTCTTTGCTACATTCCCTACGCTGGTCTGTGACAAATCTGGGGATTTTAATACATCACAGCCGTAAAATGAAACAAAAAAAAACAACACGTTAGCTTTACTTACAACATTTACAGAACAATAACTGGGAGGTAATTTGATTGCTCGGGTCCTTAAAAATAAAGATGCATTTACTGTATGTGTGCTGTCAGTGCCTGGTTTATTATAGTCACGCTCTCCGGGAGAAGATTAGATACTTAATATCTAGAGCTCAGGCTGCTCTGCACATGGATGAAATGTCCCTCCAAGAGTTCTTTACAGACTAATCCTTAACAGAAATATTATAATTAAATATTTAGCTCAGCTTTCCCTAGGCGTTTTTCACTTTGTACAGGTAGAATCTGCTCATTAAAATGAATAAATAAAAAAATTTAAAAAAAAAAACCCCAAATGCTTTAAGTAGCTATATGTTAAAATATAAAGAAAATATAAAACCAAGACGTGAACCTCACTGAACACTATGCGTATAAAATCAATGGCCGCTTTTTAAACGATTCTAATGAAAAAAAGACCCCTTGTGTCGAATCAGTGAAGGTACCGGCATATTGCCTCGCCCTAAAAAGAGAAGGCGTATGTCCACGTGAACAAATTTCATAAGATAAAAATATTTAAATTAGGCCTGAGTGCTGAAATGACGGATGTAAGTTGAGTACTTTGGATGGAAAATGCAGATGGCCCACGTCTCCTCCACCGTAGACCCTCTTTTCTCTGTCCACCCCCGGACCATGTTGCCTTCACACTACATTTCCTGCCACTGTCCCTTAAAACAGGCTGTACTGCTCAGAGAAAGAAGCTTTTAATTGCATTTTCATGTAGGTGTTTTCTGAGGGTGTCGTTCCCTAGGCAGAGGGAAGAGTGCTCTGAGACGAGCTTTACATGCTCAGCGGTGCAGTCAAGCCCCACCAGGGGAAGTGCGTCAGAGTCGAGAGGTGCTGGAAGTGCAGACAACCCTGTAGGGACACTTGAAAAAGCCATAACAGCCAGAGTATAAATAAATGCATGGGGAGAGCATTTTTACTCATGGATGAAAAGCCTTTAACCTTTTGGTTTAGATGAGGTAAGGAATCATTCTTCAACATTTAACTTGCATATTTCTCCTTTCTTTTTACTGGATATTTTGTTTTAGCCTTTGCAGAAACGAAAGCTTCCAACAAAGGCAGCTAGCTTTCTGCTGCCTGTATTAGCTATCCTCAATCTAACAGCACATCAGTAATTTGAATTTGGATTATCCACAGGCAGACACAAACTCTAAGCAGCATATTCTTTAGTCCCGACTGTTTTGTTTTTTTTTCCTTTTCTTCGGCATTAGTGAGTGCTCTTCGCTGTCCCTTCTTGTGAAGCCAAAAATGATTGTTTTAGTCCCAATCTGTGATGCCACACTGATGTATAATTCATTGGGAAAAGGACAAAAAAGGAAACAGTGACATAACCAGAACAGTTGTTTAAGGGTAGGCTCACTCATTTGTTCAAAAGGAAAGTACTGAACAGAAGTTATCGGCTGGACATTAGTAATACAACGAGATCTTGGGAAATGAGATGTGGCAATTTTAGAACACCGCAATATTTCCTGTGAAGATGTCAGCATGTGATTTAATCTGCTAAAGTTAAGTGTGAGCTGTAATAGTAAGCCCCAAATCTTATGGTCAGTACTTTTAAATTTTACACCCTGGTGTGTCTTTGTTTCAGACTTTCGTTTTTAAGTAAGGCAATAGAAATTATGTCATCTGTGGAATAATTATTTCTCTAAAAAAAATAAGCAATGGGAACTGCTATGAAGCCCAGTCTTAAAGACTCAGGGTAGTCAGGTCAGGAGCTGTCTCCCTCTCCGTCCAGACGAGTTAGAAAAGGCTCAGATGTTGATCATTATGTTAAAACCTAAAACGAAACTGGCTGCTCAAACTGCCTCTGGTCCTTATGCAGCCAAAGTGGTCTGTTTTCCACCAGTTCTGAGAGATGCACATTTTATACCAACATTAGACACATTTAGCCACCATCTTCCAGCAATAGTTGGTGGCTGGTTATGCTTAGCTTGACTCATTTCAATACTAAATACCCAGATGTGTATATAATGGTATTGTTATTTCCAACTGTTCAATCCCCAATTAAGTTATCATTTGTTTGAGGATAAAACTTAAAATATGTTTATATTTATGAACAATAATTGTCTGTAGGGGGTTTTGAGACCTAAAAAAAAACAGTATAAAAATAAAATCTACCAGATCTACCAGATACAGTATTACTACTGGTATTACAAAATCCATGCTCAGTATTGACAATAATAGTAATCTTCGTAAAACCAGGAAGGTGCAGCAGATCACAGCAGTTCTGAAGTCATTACACTGGCTCTCTGTATCTAGGAAGAAATATTTAAAAAATATTTTTAACAATTTTTTAATATATTTTAAAATATTAGGGATTTTTTCATAAATCACTGAATGGCTTAGCACCACAATACATTAAAGATCTGCTGTCGTATCAACCTTTTACCAGCAATGTTAGCTTCTTTTTTTAACAGTCATAATAATGCTTACCAAATTAACATTCAGAAATACAAGAGAGATTTTAATTTTTTTTTGAAAGGCACTTGAAATCTGTTCTGGTAGCAATTTTTTAAAAATATTTTCTTCTACAAAATTTAAAGTGGTGCACTTAGTTTATGAAAACATAGCCATTGCTCTCAGCATGAATTTAAATGAGACTAAACATACAGTGATTTATGAGACCTTGGGAATTGCTTTTGCAAAAGATATATATCCCTGAACATTTTGTGGGTTTTTAGAATTTTATTTTCGCATAACCTTGGCAGTGTTTATTCAAATGGAATAACATTAGCTGAAGTTTGTATATTTTGGGGTGACTTAATTTTCAGTGATGTTTTTGTTAACCCTTTTGCAGCATATGCCTTTTGAACTCAATAAAGGACTCTTTGTCCCCTCTGGATTTTTTGAGGTCAACGACTCCTATTTAAAATGCACTTTTTGGGAACACCGCCTTTCTAATTTCAGTTGTGCTGCTGTTTTTTTTTGTGTGTTTTCAGTAGTTGAAGTTATTTTTCCCTTTTTTAGTTTCATATAGGGGACAGGAAAAATAAGTTTGTCTGCCAGTTTTAAAAAGCACCGAATTCATCAATATTTGCTATATGTAATGAGGACTTTAATTAAATTTTTATGCCAATCCTTGACAGAGTATTTTTGTTTGTTTTAGGAACCCAGGTGGCAAACATAGTGAATGGAGCAAATTGGCTGTTTAGAATCTGAAATTTCACTTATCAGTGTGGTGAGTTAGATTTTATTGCTTAAATGCAGTTTACTGTTGCCAAAAGATTATATATTTCTTGCTTATGGTTTAATTTCATGTATATACTTGGAAAACATGTGATCTGACAAAAGCCAACCCCAAAGGTGCTCATGTGGCCTTTTAGGAAAAATAACTGCCCAGACTTGATATAAGGTTTTAATAGGAATTTAACAGCTACTGTAAACACTGGGTAGTTTAATATGATAATCATTAATAAAGTCATCCCCATTTTTTTTCCTACTGTTTATTGTGATAGAACTGCTTACCTTCTACCACACTAACTGCCAACATTAGCAATGATAATTTAGCTACTCGAGCCCAGCATTGAGAGCTTTTAATCGATATGACAGAGATATTCAGCTCTGATGTTTTGACAACTGCGTCAGTCATTTATGTTAGCATTTGAATAACAAATTTAGCCATCAAAATAAACACCACAGCGACAGGCTGAGGTCGATCGATAGAACCGTGATACAATAAATGGCTGTGGAATCCATGTACAGCTACTGAATATCAGTAGAGCATGTGAGCTTATCTAAGATTCCCTGGATAAATAAAGGCTAGAACATTGGTTTCACATCCATTGAAACAGAAGAACAGCTTCGGGCTGTACATCAATGTGACATCACAGATCATAGACGTGGATCTCTGCGGGCTCATTTATGAAGCGTGTACTTCTCAAAGATACACCCTAAAAACTGTGCAAAGCGGCTTCCAATCTTAGGCAGAGATTAAGAGTACATGAATGCACCCATACACGTCCTTAGAGAGAAAATGTCTTCAATACAGAAGAAGAAGAAAAAAGAGGCAAGCATTGCAATATTTGCACAATTTAAACTTGTGCTTGTTGAAGTGTATCATGATCCATTCTGTGTAACTAGAATGAATAGCATTTAATTGGTGTTCAGTTACTAGGTTTTTAATGAGTCTGATGAGATGGTTCTTTTGAACTGTGGCAGACAATTGGAAACTGAAAACGTGATGCAGTTCTGTGAATCATCAAGCGTATAATGTAGAGTGTAACAATGTAGGCATTATATGTGCGATATGCCAAGAACTACATAAAAGACTTCTATTACTGACCCAGCAATCTGTTTCATTCTTTTCTTGTTTTCTGCTTTTATTCGATGGTTTTGTACCTTTCACAGAGAGGGAATGGGAGCGTAACATTTGCTGCAAGCTCTCTGTGGCAAGATTTTCAAAAAGCACGGAAAATTTTAACTAATTCTAAGCCATGTGCGGATACTGTATTAGTATTATGTTATGGACTCCTTCAAACAAATGAACAGAGTTGAAAATGGGATTTTTATGGCTGAGCGTTAATGATGTAAATGTACTGCAAAATCAAGCATTATTGATCATTTTCTCTATATGGACAGACACTAACATTAGTGTTAGTAACATTAGAGATCTTAGAAGTGGGAATGATGTTATTCTCATTTTTCTTAATGCTTATAGTTGATATTTTTAAAAATATACAATAAGCATCTACATATCTACATAAAGGTGCAGTTAAATGAGTTGTTCTAACAGTTTATCATGCAGAAACTGAGATGCTCTTTCAGAAAACCATGGGTTTGCAAATGCTCTACATGTTAAATGTCATTAATATCTGACCACACCCAAGTCTCATGCTGCATATGACAGACTGAGGTTTGATCTGGGACAATACAAACTGATTTGCAGATGATTATTATTATTATTTTATTAATTTTTTTTCATTGAAGGCACGCTGAAATATTTTTACATCAAAGTGAAGTTGTGGTTATGCACAAAAAAACAACACGGAGGATGAATTATGCTTGGGTGCTTTTGGTATAGAAGATTAAGACATGGAATGGTGTTTTATAAAAAGAGGACTAAATTAGAATAGAAATAGAGCAGGAGTATGGCGAGTAAGAGAGCATGTAGGAGAGTGTGGGTATGTGTGAAAGTGTTTTGTCACAAAAGCATAAGTATAGGCAGCTACATAGCAGATAGCATTAAGTCTAAATTCCCCCACTTTTGTCCTCTCCATCTGTTTTCTATATCTGCTGCATTCTTTTAGGATGTTCACATTTTAGATAAGCTGTATTTTTTTAAAACATTTATCTTAGGTTATTAGAATAATTCAATGTACGGTGTGTGTTTGTAATATCATAACTTAATCTTATGTCTGTGTTCTACACTATATGCATTTGTTAGAGGATATACAGTGTAAATGTCAGCTGCCATGAATTAATTTCTCAATTTCTTTTATGTCACCTTAATAAAACAAACCAAATATTGAATCTTTTATTGAGTTAGTGTGCTAAAAAGGTTTTACCTATGCATCTCTGCCGTAGGGGTGGGCATTTATTGTGTTGTTTTGATTTTGATTTATCGTCGTCATGATAAATTCTAATTGTCGATTGTGGAAAAAAAAAACAAAAAAAACTGACAATATGATTAGAAATTTTATTTTTGTTCTTTTTTCCATTATTATTTCCACGAGTGTATCAATAAATTTGAAAATATGATTAAATACAGTTACTGTGCACATTTCTGTGATATAAGTCATCCTTTTTAAAATAAGTGGTTTCCTGACCCAGGAATGTTCTTCAAGTGCGATATTTGGAGTTGTGTCGCTTTATTTCTGTGCCATGCAGTCACAGTTATACAGTTGCCTAAAAAAAAAAATAAAAAAAATAAAAAATTTGTAAATATTTTTTTTTTTTATCGTCTTTATTGTTATTACTATCAGTACCACAGAAATACAACACAAATTGACTAAATATGTGAAAACTATTTCAAAAACATGTCGAAAAAACAAAAAATAAAGTAACTAAACATAGAAGTAGCAATGTTTTGGAGTGAGTTATAAAGCCTAGCATAATCTCACCTGCTCAGCCAATCACATCATATGCCTCCGTCCCAGCCAACCAGCATCCGTATTTTCCTTAGCTCCTCCAATCATCAGGCATTGCTCACTTAATAAAGTCCGGCGTCCTCTCTATACTTACTCGTCGGTTGAGCTTCAACACACCGTCACCCCTTCTCCACTTTCAGTTCCCGACTTTTTCAGGATCCCTTCAGTTCTTCGCCATCCTCTCCACCATCAGTGTCTGGGCCCTGGGGGGGAAGGGTCTCTAATCCTCATCCACAGCGGCTCATCCTCTCTGATGTCACGTCTTCTGCCAGGGTCAGAGAATATTGCATGTCAAATAAACTTTCTAATAGCTTCTGAATCTTCTCAGGTTAAATTATGATTTGGGAATGCCTTTATTTGTCCACAGGACAACTTTTAGTTGGGTACTCCCCAATTCTCAAAATGAAAGGAATGCCTAAACTAAAGTCTTCTCTTCAGTTTGCCATAATCCATATATATTAGATGAAACATATATTCAGCTTAATAGCAATAAAATAAGATAATAAATTGAAGGAATAATATTTCACAGCATATATGAAGGAGAACATGGTAACAAGATTTGGTTAAGTTTTAGTTATCGTATATGTATTTAAAAAAAAACCTTGAAGAAGTTCATTCCCATTTTATTTGCTCACACTATTTGAATTACCATTCAATGTTAATAATGATAGAAAAATAAAGTAAAAATTAAAGTGCAATTGTTCCAACTACACCAAAGTCTGAATGTACTTCTGTTTATGGGATAAAAAAGATGGAACATTTATTCAACTCAAGAAATTCTACAAAAAATGAGATGAACTAATGGTTGAGTATTATTTAAGAATAAAAATAGAGAAATTAGAACTAATAATTATATTAAAAATATGTTTAAGTAGGGATGATAATCTGTGTTTTGATTGCCATCCCTTTTTTGTGTATTCATGTTTCAGTTTTGCCTGATATTGAATTCGTAACAATAATTCTAAAATGTCTACAAAGTATATAAAATAAATAAACAAAATAAAACTTACTTTTAAGATCAGTTACTTGTTTTGTTATCTTTAATATGTTATTGTGTAAATTACGTTAATTATTTTCAGTTTATTGTAAATTTTTTTCCTTATTAGAGACCACTTTAAATGGCAATGTTCAAAAATGTGTTTATGCAAGACACAGTATTGGTTTCAAACATGAAACGCATAAAATAAAAATCAAAAATGTATCCACACAAATTTAGGCCACTGCTTTTAAACGCGTACTTAAAGCTTCCTACTGCAAGGCACTCACAGTGGATGCACTTGTTCATTTTAAAATAAAATGAACAATTATTCTTACTGGTTTTTGTTTTTTTTCATCAGTTAAGAAAATGTTCTGCAGTTTAGAAAAAATTTCCTAGGGGCTGCAGATAAAAACAAAACAAAACAAAAAACTATTCCAACCTCAACAGCATGATCTTTTTGAAAAGATGAGCTGCATGGTTATTTAGATTCTCTCTAATGCTGTGCTTCTTTTCTTCAGATACAGATTTGCTTTACCAATCATATCTGTATTGACAGCCCTAATATTATTCTTGGCCAATTTATTTCATTGTTTTGATCTTGCAGTTGCTGAATTACCCATGTACGTTTCAGAAAATGTCGAACTAGTGTGGTGTAATGAATAACAATGCTGTTCTCAGTGTGCAGTCTGAGCTGTTCGCTGCTCTTGTCGACTAGCTCGCATGCCTGCTTCAAGTCTTTGATGCTTGCAAAAGAAAAAAAAAAAAAACAAGAAGAAAAAAACCCATAATTTTGTTCTGTTTGTGTGCCATGAAAGGTATTTCTTCTGTTTTCACAGGATGATCCAGACTCCTCATTTTCCTTTCAGTGTTGGTGAGAACAACTGTGTCGAACAAATGGTAATAAGTTTGTGTCTTAATACTTGATATTGTAAACAAGTTGCAGAGCCAGAGTAACACCACACTTATGCTGTGTTGCCTTGGTTGTATCAATTTAAACCAAAGGGATTTTTATATTTGTACAAATAGCAAATGCTGAGGGAGACAGCACAAATATCCTTCGCAAAGCCCTTAGCCAGGGGGCAAATTTTGTGTTAAACAGTTTTAAAACGCTTATGGCACAGTGCATGTGATAATACCTCATATTATATCCCCGATTACTGTTTCTCACCAGATCTTCTTACATTTTTTTTCCCCCCTTTCTGCCTGCCTCGCCTGCGGGCTCTATCATTCCTTCAGATTCTATCTGATCATGCTCTAACAACAGCCAGGAGCAAAAGCAAGTAAGTCAGTTTTTGTTATGATTTCCTAAATTAAAGCTGGACATGAATATTTCCTAACAAAGGATGCTCACAGCCTGCTATATGACAGTACATACATACACACACATATATATATATATATATATATATATATATATATATATATATATATATATATGTTTGTCTTTACTTTTATGCGTTTTATACATGAAAATATTAGCTAAGTGCTTTAGCCTCAACTATCAAATCTAACAGATCAGATTAAATTGAGTTTGTTTTTCTTTTCTTTAGACCTTGAATTTGTTGTTTATGGTTAGGGAATATAGCAAGGACGAGCAGCTTTTAGGTTCTTCCCTCCTTTCAGACCATCCAGAAACTGAAGGAAAACAGCACAGGGGTTGTTTTTCAGCTAAGGTTCATAAACAGAGTCAGGATTATATCAAAGAAGAAGATTCTGGTGTTTTAACTCCCTTATGGCTACAATCATATACAGGAGAGGAAGTCCGAGAATGCCTTTGCTTTTGTCTACGACAACTTTTTAGTATCTGGCAGCTTCCCCCCAACCCCCAGTAATATTGTGGATTTTTTTTCTGTTCTATTACAGTTGGAAGGGCAAGGCAAAAAACACGTTAAATCTTGTCTGGTATAGGGTAAAAGTGAACACAATGCGTAGCCTAAACAGTTCACTTCTGAGCTGCTCTAGCTCTTCCAACAGTAAACGGTAGGATTTCGTGTGAGTTATGTAAATCATTGGCAATTATATGTTCTTATGCTTTTCTCATCTCGTTTGAAAATGATCCATTTGGGCTCACAATTAGCTGATGCACCACATTGGCTGATAAGGCAGACTGATACAGCCTACCTCTGCATAGCTTTTCACTACTCAGGATGTACACACTTTTTCATAAGCCCATGATATGAGATCGTTCAGCTACAGGTAATGGGACCACTACTAATTCTGTGCAGTACTATCAGCACAGAACCTCTCTTCAAGGAAAATGCTTACTAACCCTTTAAGCCTCTGGAATGGTCTTCAAATGCCATGACCTGAACCCGAATGAATAAAAAAATCAATAAATATGCATAAGAGCAGGGCTAGTGCCAAGAAACTGACAAATTCAAATGAATTCAGGTGATCCTGGTAAGAAGAAACTAAAATTATGACAAGGTTGTTATTGGAGTCAAAAACATGAGGTCAAGGTGTAAGCAGGTGAAAGACTTTTCACCTAATTAATGAGGTTACATTTATACATTTGAGCCTGATTATTTAGCCTCGACATGGATTATACTTTCGCACTTGTGCACGTATTACTATGTTCACCACAACCTGGAGAAATGAATGATTAAAAAATTAAGTCCAAAGCTAGTGGCAGCCATGCCAAAGATGAGTTTATGTAAACATTTCGACATCTGATAGCAGCCGTATAAGGTGATATATACCTTCTATATATCACCTTGCATAAAAAACTCACTAGATTTTAATGAAACTAGTGAGTTCATTAAAACTCTAGTGAGTTTTAACTCTGGTTCAATATTTTAAAGTTGCAGAACTTTATTTTTATAAAAAAAATTTGGTGAATGTTTTAGTTTTGTCATTGTTAATAAAATGGAAAACTGCCTTAAAAGTCAGCTTTGCCATCATGTTGCAAAAAAATCTGAATTATTTGTGGCTGCCTTCTAATCTAATTCATGCCAGTGATTGATGAATGTTAATTGTTTAATTCTACCACACTGCACACCTGAGCTAAACCATTTGCCCTTGTTGTGCTGCTATGCTTTTTTGTTGCCACTTAATTTGCCACCTGTCTGTTGGAGAAACACTGCCACTTAGCACATGAAGTTTATTATCTCTCCCAAGCAGAGTCTTGTAATTGTAAATGTGACATTTCGATTCTGTAATATTCATAGAATGCAAAATGACAAATGGTAAAGCGTCCTCAATAGGCACAGCCAAGCGCATGTAACAGAAATATTCATGTTTTGACAACATATATAAATGTTGCTTCGTGACATGAACTTTGCTGATCAGATGGTAGAAATTCCCAAAAAGCAAATGCAGTTGCAGTTACAGCTACGGGAAGTCTCTGTAGCACTGTATCAGCTTGTAGTACATCAGTTGCTCAAGAATATTGAACACACATATATATATATATATATATATATATATATATATATGTCATTGTCTCTGTTCTCCACTGTTACTAAATATTACAATTATCCTATGGCTTCAGTAAATAAAACCTTTAGCTAATGCAAAAACAGGCATAAGTCAGTATCAGCTTTCTAAAATATCAATAGCAATGACTTAAAATATCACGAACACCATTTTGACACAGAAATTAAAAACAAATACAAGTATCTTGAACTGATTACTTGCATTTAAATACACAGGTTACAGATTTCCCTAGTATGACTCAAACAATATGACATTGACTATTACAGCTACACGAATGCCCTCTTTACCATTTGAGGTTACTTTTACCTTGACACTTAGTTTTCAGCAAAAATAGACAAAACATCAAATAACTTTGTTGAAGTTTCCAAGTGTTTATTGTCTGAAATATTACACGTTATTGTTCTACTGTGTAGAGAAAAACAGCATTGCCTTGCAAAAGTTATGAGAATACTTATTTGTTTTCCACACAATGACATACTAAGATTTTTTTAAGCCATCTGACCAGCAATAAGCACTGACAGGTTTGAGAGGGGCCATACTATGCTCTACTCTACAACCAGAGAAAGCTCTGTTCATTCTTTCTCTCGAGTGTCATTAACAGAATTTTGACAAAGCAGATAAATCTGCTAGCATTCTTAATCGGAGGGTCATTTCTTCATCCCATTCCCACATTCTGTGGAAGATAAAAGGACTGGTATGATTATTTCTTCCCATTCAAGGTGCAAACACTGATGTTATTGAAATCAGGTAAGCACTTCAATACTGCTAACAACCCTCTGCCAGCTTGAAAATGGATGAGAGAAAAATAAGGAACGGAAATTACATATAAGCTGCCTAAGATAACACAGGTAGAAGGAAAGAAAAGCAGTGGTTTACTGGGTTAAGTCACTTATAAGTAGAGGCTAAATGCCTGGAAGAACACAACAAAAACATTAGAAAGCCTGGTCGGTGAACTGGCAGTACATAAAGCCTAATAGGGGAAATGAAAGCAGGTAAGTATGAAAGCAGGAGAGATCAGGGTTGCGGATGACTAGTCTTTTTTCTGCTTTGGGAGGTTTTTAACCGGGTGAAATGACCTGAACGCAAGTGGCAGCCATGATAAGCGCTGGCTGAGTTCTCTAAATGCTAAGGAAAGGTCTTACAGGGCTTCCTTTATGTTTTTCTTCTAGAAAGACTCCGCAGATAACCTTTAGCACACTGAAAGGACAAAGACAATAGAGTAATAATTGAATAATTCCAAAGAGATAAATTGTATAATTGCAGTGTTATTTGTGAATAACTTGCAAGAACAATCAAGTAGCTAGACAGACCGTTAAAGCAGACAGAGCATTGTTTTATAAGGTGTGAAGGGATAGCTTCTCCTTTTTCTTATTAAAGTGGAGCTGAAAGCACATTTCTGCAAAGACACCTTGCTGCTAATGAGTATTTTCTCTAGACAGTGTGCAGAGTTACCCACTATGTCGATCATCTTGTACAAAACTCCCCCCCTTCCAGGGCTCCAAAGCTGTTTCTCAGCTCAGGGCACAAAGCCAGCCATCCTTCCTAGTCTGTCTAGCTTCTTTGAGTCACTGGCTCTGATCTTGCTGCTCTAAACGACGCACGTATAGCAAACTGCACTCTCTCAGCACAGACTTCACTGCGATATTCTGCTAAAAACATTGAAAGAGCTAGGCTCCCTCCAGAAGCAGAGGATGTTCTGTTTTTGTAGAGAGTCTGTTACATTCCAAGTACAACCTGTTTCATCACACGAACAATCACATGTAGTCCCTCACCATCTATACTTCTTTTCACAGGACGGAAACAGCGGCGGGGTTAGGTCCTTTGTCTTGTTTGCACTAAAGATGAGATCATTCTTCCATCATTGTGCCACAAAGCACTCAACCTTTCACAGATCCCTGTCCACCACCGGCACACCTCTCTGATGCAGAGCCTTTTGAGTATTTCAGCAAAAGACGAGTGTCGTAGTTATGCGGCAAGTCAAGGGCTTAAAGAGCAGGTACAGTAATGAGATGTATAGCAACTATGATCCAGGTAACATTGCCTAAATTGTTGCAATTCAACTGCAACATTTTATCCTCAGGCTTGAATTAGCATAAAACTAACAATAGTTCCTGCATGCAAGATTTGATAAACTACTCTGTTGATTTGGACAGGTTTCAGAGCCAATTAAAACGATTCTACAACCAAGAAATTATATGCACCAGAATTTGTTTTGGCTTATTTATTTTTACTAATGCCTCAGAGGTTTTACCTGTTTATTTTCTTCAATCTGATTTTTTAAAACTTCACCATCTTTATGAAAGCAAGCATTCTGCTCTCCACTTTGACATAGAAAGCAATTCAAGCAAAGTCTTCCAGTTAAGAAAGTAAGTCACAGTTTTGTTTCACGAATCAACAATTACAAACCACCAAAAGATTACTTTGACCTCCCCCTTGCGTATTCATATTTGCAACATGGGGACTATTTTGAAATGTATTGTGATTATGAAGTAATGACTATTAGTTTGTTCAGAGAGTTCTGAGTGTTTTAAGCACATCTTTTATCTATTTTCATTTCAAAAAGTCTGACATCTGTATTATTTACAGTATCATTAAAATGGATATGCTCCTTTTTTTACTTCTTAGTCACACTTATGAGTCGAATTTGAGTAATTTTGTTAGAACAGCCTGGGACGGTTCAACACTATTTAGTGTTTAGCTCATTTGTGGATAATGGATTTGTGAATAATAAACTGAAATGTGGTTTAGTTTATTTTTTTAAAAATGACATAAATTTGATAATTTTTCTAGACTGACAAGACATCAAAAACTTTGTCAACAGATTAGCGCTATACTCTGTTGATGTTATGTCAAGCACAAAGGGATGATTTCTTCACATGTTGAAGTAATTTTTTAGATGCAGATGCTTCCTTTCCAACAATGTTCAATTGTACACTAAAGGAATACTATGTTATTACATTTTAGGCAGTTAGATGTTTATGTTTAGAAATCTGTTCATTCGCATCCTTTGTTAATGTATTTCTAAATTTTACTTTGTCAGGTAAATTCCAGCCAGGTTATTTGTTGATTCTACTGGTCAGGCAGTAAGCCAAGTGGATGTGGGTAACGAAACTGAATATAAAAATTTGATTAATTCCAAATAAATTCATGATCTAACAAGTATCTCAAATCGGTTGCTTTTCAGGCACTGAATGTACCAGAGGTTAGATTCTTGCCTGACTTCAAGCTTTAATTTGATTACAATTTTTCAGATTGGAATAATATCAATATTCAGATATATGGCTTTGTGTGCCTCATCCTTTTAAACAGAACTGTTTTATTAACAATTCTGTTCATAAAACAAAACAACAAATGGATTCATTAAACAGATGGAAAAATAAGACGTCTTTTTACTCTAACTACTTTGATCTTTTAGTACTAATATCTCAGTGGCCCACTAGATGTTAGTGTTTACAAAACTTACTGAAATAGGGGCAGGATGATCATACTTGTTTGTTTAGTTTTTTTTTCTATAGGTATTAAGGAAAATTTATTCCAAATCCACAATATGTTTCATATATAGCAGTGTGTCCCAGGGAAACCACAGCTGCTCCTTTCTTTATTAGACTGACCTTTAGTTTTCGCATTAACTAGTGGTTCGCTTAGCTGATACTCAGAAAAAAGCGCTATTGCATATTTCAAATTCTTTACATATATATA
>CAEFZX010020494.1:0-26660 GCA_903066825.1 Alfaro cultratus
CGTGTGTGTGCGCGCGCTCAAACACACAAGCATAAATAAGCACAAAGCCACATAAGCAAATTCAAATATATATATACCGTATATACACTTGAGCACCTGACCCACAAAATCTCTGTGCCCGCCTCTGCCAGCCAGGTATTCATAAAACAGTCATTGACGAAGAAATGACTGTTTTCTTCGTCTGGCAGTACTGATAGTCGAGTACTGCCAGACTTTCAGTTTAATTTTCATTAATATAACCAATTATTAACAGTCATTCATACCCAATTATTGTACAACACGTTTGTTTGTTACAGGTTTTTGAAAAACAAGGTTCTTTAACTGGATATCATGCGCAAGTTGGTTTGTAGAGTTTGGTGGTTTTTGTTTTCATTTTGCCCAGGCTGAAGAATGAAGCGTTTCCTGCTGTAGATGCTTTACCTCCAGAGTGAATGAAAGGACCACATCTGACTTGGACAGCAGATTTTCATCCTCCTGACCCATGTCCATAATGGAGGTGTTGTGTCCTCGTTTCAGCTTCTGCAGCTTGAACTCGCCGCCCTTGGAGACCGGCATGCTCTCCAGGTTTGCCATCAGCAGGTTGACAGACGAGCGCAGCTCCTCGATGTACATGGCCTCCATCTCTCTGGAAACGAACCTTGGAAACCTTCCTCCGAGCTTAGCAAAACAGGAGATCGTGAATTTAATCACCAAGTTGCATCCTGTATCGATTCTTGTAAAATGATCCAAGTCTGCATTTATTTCAGGGAACTTCCTGTCTCTATGTCCATCCTGCTCTGTCAATATTGGCTTTGTATTACATGTAAGTTTTTAAAGGGGCAGTATAATGTGTTTTCCAGTCACATAGTATCATTTTGCAACACAATCAAGTAACTATGTTTCCTTCAGTTGTTCTAAAAATGCTATATTTTAAGTATGATTCAAAAGACATTTGACATTTGGGTCTCTGTCTCTTTAAAAACTTCTCATTCTGAAACTCCGCCTTCAGGAAATGATCACAACATCGCTGCTCTATTAACCCTTCAACACTCTTTTTACCAGCGCTACACTCAGAATTAACTCATATAATGAGCTCAGCAGGTGCCCAGTTCTGCCAGGTGTTTGCTAATTGCTGTTAGCTAGTCTGAAGGAGCTGAGAGGTGGAGTCAGGAGGGAAGGGAGATCTGTGAGGCCGAAGCTTATAAGCTTGGAAATTGCAGCTCTGAGGAGCAGCTTGGTCCTTGAAGGTCCTCTCAGGTGTTTTGCACAGCTGAACGGTTGTCATGGAGATTAAATGATTTCTAAAACATCTATTAAAGAATCAAGCTAACACTCCAGGTAGGTTTTTGATGAGGGAATAACACTGTGACATGATGTAAAACTAAAAACAAAGTGAATCTGACATAATAGTTCCCCTTTAAAAAGATGCTCCTTAAAATATTTTTGACATTTTTTACACAAAGGACATCAAATTAATGTCTTTGAGTTATAATAAAGCAAATTAGCTGATTTTATTAAGTGTTTACACTGCTACATTATGTAACAGGAGAAAGTATTTTCAAATGCAAATTACATTTAAGCATATAAATGAATTCTAATAACTTTATCATACATGTAAAACTAAGGTTCACTCCTACAGTTGCCTCTTATCATTTTACAGGTTACTCTTCCTGAATAACCCTCAGCCGTCTTTTCCTTTTACCCGAGCGATCTGATCCGCCATCTGCAGCCGTCCATCCAGTTCCCTTCTGATCTGAGCCGCCTGCTCATCAGGATTGTCCAGCTGGGAAAACACAGACATGCAGCAGTTTGTTTAGACATCCACTAAAAATCACATTAATGTCCATGAATAAAAAAAAAAGAAAACACTATTTTAATCACACTGTACTAAAAGTAAATTACACTCAACAACAGCAAATGTCACTTATTACCAGACTACACCGAAAATTATTTAAAAAAATAAAAACATTATCTATTACTTCATCCATTAGCCAACTAAGACGATACACTAGCCTTTGGCTACAGTTGCCATGGTAACAAGTGTGGGGAGTAGGTACAGCAGTTTTCAAGTTGTGAATCTCATTTCCACATATATGTAGCCTCCACAAGAAGCTACATTTCAGACATGACTCGATGCACTGGAATCACTAGAAACCAAACGTTTTCCATTCAGCGCACAGCTGAATGGAAGCAGAAAGACTGACTTCAAACTGTTCAAGGTCTCTGTTTGACCAGGACACCATCTGTTCTTTAATGAGGTACAGTCAGAGCTTATTTGGTCTTTTCATGTGTTATCAGAACAAATATGCACATAGTTAGAGCAATGGCGACTGCATGTCCTGGACAGTACATGGTCTGCATTATCACGTTCACCGCCGACAAAGGAAAACATGAAAAATAGATAAAAGTTTCGGTCGCCGCCTACGCAAATGACAGTATCGCATCAGCTGGATAAACAGTAATGACAGGAGTGAAGCGCTGACTGAAGGGTGGAGTCTGTAGTTGAATTAGCGAAAGCTTACAGTGATGTAGCTAGCAGTCATGCTACGTTGAGTGGATTTCACTACCAAGTTGATGAAGGGGTTGATCAAAAAGACATATGTGGCAACCAATCTACAATAACAGTGGTTGTGCTTGTTGGACTGAATTAAGAAAACTTTTACGAAAGGTTACTTGGAGATTATCCCTTCCTGAATGCCACTGCCTTAGTAAGGAGCCTTGAGGAACTCCATTTGAAACAGGAAGGAGGGAGAAACAAGACCCAGAATCTGTGACACACTGAGTTCCACCAGAAAAACAATTGGAGAACCAGTTCACAGCCTTTACAGATAAACTAATCTATTAAAGTCGATTCATCAAGAAGATGTGATCTAGTGTCAGATACTTATGGACATGTGTGATTGTCTCGTCCACCTTAAGAATTCCCAAATCTGGGGCGTGCTGTGGTGGCGCAGGGGTTTAGCACGCCCCAAGTTTGGAGGCCTAAGTCCTCGACGCGGACATCGTGGGTTCAACTCCCGGTCCCGGCGACCCCCGCCACATGTCTCCCCCCTTCCTGTCAGCCTACTGTCGCGGAAAATGCAAGCCACTAGCGCTGCAAAAACACTCTTCGGAGAAAAGAATGATAAAAAGAATCCCCAAATCTAAACCATTCAGAAAAGAGGACAACTGATCAAAACAGGTTTCCTTTTTCTGTGAGAACAAAAGTAGCCCATATATCTGCATGCATTTTCTGCGCACAGACCGATCCGCATTACATCTGTGCGTCAAAATCTTAGGAAATTTACCATTTGCGTTAACTTACTGTATGTGGATAAATGTGATTCAGGTTTACTGTTTAGTTTAAACAATAAAAGATTTTTTAAAAAAACGTTCAATGCTCCCTGGGTTACATAACACTAAGTCAGATTTCATTGCATTTAGGAGAGTTTTGATGTTTTCATGGCTGGCGCACTTTCACAGCAGGTAACAGGTTTGCATAAATTCACGTTTCATTTTGTACATGCCGACATGTGAGTGAAAGGTTGCACTGCGACAATTTTTGTGTGTACGCCTGATTCACATGAGGCCCCTGGTGGATAGCAGTGTGTCAGCAACCAATCCATTGCAACAAATGTATTGTTTTATGCCATATAAGTGAATGCATTGTGCAGCCATGGTGGCATTACCACCGATACAGAAGACCAGAAAATACCTGAGATAACTTTGATTTTAAAGGCTGAAATCTCCGTTTGAAAAAGCAGCAGAGTTGGCCACTGGACAGTGCCTGTATCTTTCCATAAGCCTAGTCTTCGTAAACAATGGTAACAAAAGCTGAGATACAAATTAAATTACAGAACAACACAGTTAATATGCACTGAGAGAACAGCGAGGTTGTCGTTTTCTTTTTGTCAGATGCATTTTGCCGTTAGGCCAGTTCAAATCTTCAATAGACTTAAAAGCATTTATTGAATGCGAAATCATTAAGAGAGCAGTCTTGTCAAAGGACAATGGTGATTTCAGTAACCACGTTAAAAAAGACATTCATATTAACAAAAAACTGCATGCAGTTTTAACACTAAAGTCCCTCCTCATTAAGCCTTTTAATGTGACTCTGGATAAGCAATAATGAAACAGTGAAAACACTCAAATAACAGCACCAGTTAACAGTGTTGTTTTTAAAGAGACGGGCCCAGTCCAATATTGGTATTGGATCCAATATTAATATTTTGTTTGGATTGGATGTAAATAAGTTGCCAAAGGCCAATCAAAGGCAAACTGTCACACTCCTAAAATAATGGTCTATGTCAGTTTTTGACAAAAGTGCTTTTTTTGCCTATAACATCGTTTGGAAATAAAGAGGTGGTGATTTTTTTTCCTTCCCCCAAAATCACTTTCAGCAAAACATAATTTAATCCATTATTTTAGGAAGGTGGCGAAATGCTATACAATGATACTGAAACACCATGGAATGCATAACATCAATCATAACCTCTAGTATAAAATCTTTATTTCACAAAAGCGAGATGAACAGACAAATCATTAGCTGTTGGAGCTCAGATTAGTTTAGGAACATCCAGGTGGTAAACAGGGAACGTGCATTTATTCAGCTTGGACTGGGTCTGATGTAAAATCAGAAGTCGTTAAGAGCCAACGTGTAAAACACGTGAACAGTATAACATTCCCTCTGATACTAGCTGCTGTCGATGGAATAGTCTGCGTAAAACAGATCCTGCTGTGCAACGTTGTTCTGTTCAGCGATAAAGAGGAAACGGGGAAAAGCCAGCGCAGACACCTTAGCAGATTTTCCTCCCTCTGGGGCTCGACTATGAAGACATTCACCATCTGGCGTATTGTACAGAGGCAAGACAGCAGTCACTCCTCTAATGAGAGCAGGGACATGCTGGGGAAGGCCTTGCAGGGGAGGAAGCTTAACTGGCTCTTCTTCAAACACATCCACACCAAATCACATTTGGAAGCTGACAGAGGGACACAAATACCCTCCCCTCGGCTTCTACCTGCCTGAGCTCTGAACACGCTGCAGCCACCGTCAGATATCCAGCTGAACAGATTTAGCAGAATGCATGTCACCAAAGTACAAAGAGTGACCATAAGCTTTTACAGAAAAGGGATTTTTTTTTATTATTATTATTGCTTAGTGGAATCATTTCTAAAAATCACTTTATTTGTAGCTTAAAGGATTTAACTTGTTCGTAATGTACAACTTAAATCAGATTTGGAGTTGAAACCAGGTCTTACAAATGTGAATCTATAAGTAGAGCAGCTAAACTAAGCATTATCAGCTATATAAGCTATTTGAATTTTCAAAAAGTTGTGAGAAAGCATCTCAACATTATATTATGGTCATTTCTTAAACCCAGAAAAATTTCAGTCTATTTGCGGTAAAATTCTTCTTTTAAGAAGCCAATCGTTTTATATATTGCTTGATATTAATAGGCAGAATCAAGCTCTTGAACCTTAAATGCCAGTCCTTCCCCCCCCCCCCCCATGTGCACTAATGACTGGAAAGCAAACATCTCATTAATGTACTTGGAACTTTATTGTTTCCTATAATTGCTGCAGTTTCCTTCCTGCCAGCCCTCTGGAAATTACCACCCCGGCTTAACCAGGACAGCCGACTCATCATCCACCCTGTTATTTTGTGCTGGGAACCGAAACGGAACGGCCCCTTGGCAAACAAGACGAGGTGAATTCAGCAGGATGCTTACTTCAATTGAGTCACACTTGCTAATAATAATAATAATAATAATAAAATATATAATAATAATAATAATAATAATAATAATAATAAAGGAAAAATGTGTTATCCACATTTGTTTTCCCTCTCATTTGTGTCAAGCTATTTAACAGACAGATTTCATCAGGTGCCGATCTTCGCCATTTTTAAGATATCAGTTACAGAAAAAAGTTTAAACACGTTCAGCTGTCAATGTTCCCATGTCTTTAAAGCTGCGGTATGTCACTTTTACATATTCATTGAAACTGTCACTATGTCATGACAGTATAGTTTGAGACAGATCATTTGTAAAATAAATCTAGCTCCTGTGTCTTCTCCCAGTGTTCCCAATGCTACCTAGAAACAACCAATGAGAGAAAAGGGGCGGGTCTTAATGCTGTCCATCATGCCCATGCATGTGCCGCTCAGTCCCAATTCACCCTCCCTCCCAAGCTCTCTGCTTCTCTACAGCGTCTCCCCGTCACCGGAAATTGTCATGAATGCTAAAGCTAGTTAGCGTGACAACAGATGACGGCAGATAAACAGTTTTCCTATAACGGTAAGTTGTTCCTCCGCCACTGGCACACCTACCAACGCATTTACAAAGTTGACTGACAGCCTGGCTCTGATTGGTTGTTTTTGGTCGGGAGCGGTGCGTTTCTTCAGACAGCAATACCAGCAGAGACATGGCAAACTGCACTGGGAGAGCGCAGGCTCATCATAAACACCACTTGACATAAACATGCAGAAACTTGCTGTCATTACGAATTACTACTATTATTACTGTTTCAACCACAGTTTAATTTTAATGTTTATTACTGCTTGTGTGTATGTGTGTGCTGTAATGTGGAATCAAACCATGTGTACCATTAAATGTGCTAATGTTCTTGAGTTGGTGAAATTACATTAGAAATAACTGGAGAACATGACCTAAATATGTGTTGCCTGCTTTGAGCCAGTCGAGCTTTTTGAATTGTAAAAAACGTTGGCTTCGTCAAAACCTTCAAACGTTACACATTTCAGATGGAAACAGCCAGGAATTGACGTGAAATTTGCTCTCTCTCACAAAGTTTAGTTTATAATTTGATTCGTTATGCAAGTGTAACTGCTGGAAGCTGCAGACATGCAAATCATGCGCCACATAATAATGATACGCTACGCACCTCTCAGCACTGCTTCTTCAGAGGTCAAGCTTCTGAGTTCAGGTAATGTTCAAGGTAAGATTTAAGACTTCAAGTCATTCACAAAATTTAAGTCATAAGCCTCTAGATTCATTTTTCTTATTGAATTATTTTCCTGAAGATGTTTGACACGTAAAGGTCAGACTTCAATTCTGACCTTTGTAGAATTTGTTAAGGTGAGGTTTTGAGGTCAGGGGTTAAGAGTTAGTGGATTGTTTTCTTTTTATTGTTTCTTTGTAGTATTTTATTGTCCATTTGCTAATCCTTAGTTCATTTATTCTCATTTGTGTTGGACAGTGATACCGACAATGCGTTACTCAGAAACATTAACTAATTTACCTAATGCCTACTTAGTAACGCATTACTCTAATATGACAATTTTCTTCAGTAAAGAGTAAATCTGACGCATTACTTTTCCAAACAAGTAATCAGATTCCACTTACCTATCCGAGTCACTGAGCGCTTCTATTTTTCTCGTTTTCTTTTCTTAAAAAGATACACTGGTAATCAAGTAAATCCTTTCACAGCTGCAGTTTGTAACTTCCTTTCACTCTTCATTGCACGAAATAAAAATTGGTAGAGTTCAAGTCAAGCCTGGAGTCGTTTACTTCAGACTTCTAGAGTCAGCATCTTGAATGTGAGCAAAAATGTTTGGCAGGACGTTGGACTTGAGCATGGTCACAGATCATCACAAATTGATCTGTGAGGTCAAATTTTTTATGTTGTGCTATTTTGGAAAAAATAACAAACCTAAAATAAATAGCACTGATTTTATATAACGGCAATTACACCAGTAGTTACTTTTGGAGAATAGAATTGATATGGAACAAATATTCCCCTTTTTTTCCACGGACCAGTAGAAACGGTGAGAAACAAACAGGCGTGTTGACACACTGACCTGACAGGCATTGTAGAGCAGCTGGTGCTCAAACTTCTTGATCCCCAGGATCTGCTGGAACATTTCATACAGCTGGTCCTTGCTGAGGATGAGCTCGGAGGCGGCGCTTGCAGTCATCCTCTGCTGGTGCTTCCGGGGGTCTTCTTCCCCTCGGTAGATGGTGTCGAACTTGGCTATCCACGAGCTCAGCACGGTCTCTTTGCTCAGGCCGTCGATCTCGGGCAGACTGCGCACGCGCTTTTCGATGTGCTTCTTAAAAACCTCACGAGAGTCGCTGGCCGAAAAGCCACCGCTCTGCACCATCCGGGACACGCGGTCACTTTTCAGGAAGATCTGAAATCAGGTTGGGACAACAAAATATCACTCCGTTATTATGTTCTTCTTGTTTTATGAGACGCTAACATTAAGATACCTTAGGATATTGCACATCAACCCTCTTTCTTAACCTTAGTTTCTTCTTTTCTCTGCCTTTCTACAGCTGTTGGCTAAAACTATACGCTTGAGATTTAAAGTAAGTTCATACCAGTGACATGGGATGAGGGGAGGCAGAGCCTGAGGCCTGTCATCATGGAAATATAATATATAATGATAAAGATACAGAGAGCGAGAAAGAAGTGGTTTTGAATTGTACTTTAAAGTTTTTTTCCCTTTGCTGTGGAGCATAGCACGAAATCAATAATATCTACATGTCCAAGTTTGATTGAGTTAACTGAATTATTCTGCGGCAGCAGCGGTTATGGATGAAATGTAGAAGAATAGTCTTTTTGCCCTCCTGCTTTGTCCGCATGCGCGAAATTTCTTTATGTAAACAATTACATGCAGGGGGTCTATATTTGTACATATGATTACGATTAAGTCACCAGCTATGAACCTCACCACATGTCACTGGTTCATACCTATCAAGTCTCCCCATTTTGACCGGGAGACCACCGTGTTTCTCCCCTCTTTCCCGCCGTCCTCCCGTCCTAGTAATTTCCCGTAAATGTCCCGGATCATTTTAAAAACACTTCTCTAAGCTGAATTCTGTCACTGGCCTCGCGAGAACTGCCACCGAGGCTGCTGCAGGGGGAACAAACCAGGTGTTGAGCCAAAAAATGATGCTAAAAAACTGATCGGGTGACATCGGGCGCGCATTCAGCAGGATTGGGAGTCTCATTGAGTGGTTTTGATTGAATGAAAAAAAAGGGTCTCCTATTAAGCATCTCTTATCCACTTATTAAATAGGTAAATGGAAAATATAATAAACAGATCAGCGATACACAGTCCACAGCAGAAAGGGCTGAGAAATCCACATGTTGATGTTAGATTATTTTTTTAGCTGCTTCCTTTGCTACAAATGATCAAGTGTTCATTAAAGGAATGCTGTTACTGCATTTTATTCAATAAAGTGTCTGTTTTCCTGTTTAAAAAGGCAATTATTTGTTTATTTGCATTTTTTTAATGTATTTCCAACAACAGTACAATACAATACTATACAATTATATACTATTGAATACAACATACAAATCGGCTTAAGTGGTTAAATGAAAACTCTGCAGAATGTGCCAGTTTTTTTTAAACTGAATAATTGATTTATTGTCAGAATAACTGATAGAATGATCGACTAGTAAAATCACAGTTAGTTGCAGCCCTAAAGACTACGCATAATTCGATTTGAATCTAAGTTGAACGTCTTTGGACAAAGTTGGATTTATGTCAGATGAAATGGGCTGGATTGCAAACAGTTTGAAATCAATATAATTTGTTTACTGTGTTTTGTAATAAACATGAACTGGGTTCATGTTTACTGAGATCTATGCGAGTTTCCAAAACACGTCCTTCTTTTGTGTTGTGTATTTGCATTCTAGAAAAAAAAAACAAAAACAAAAAAAACATCAAATAAAGACTTACACCTGGCCTGAACTGTACACCCTGAGGGGTTGGGAGGATGTTTGTGTTTCTGTGTTCATATCTGTGCAGCTTGCAAATGTGGTATCCAATCTGAAACATAACCATGTTAAATTTGAGGGACGAGAAAGCCAGCTTGCTGTAAAACTCACCTCATAGTAGCTCTGAACAGCGTTGATGAAAGCCTCATCAGCCACAATCTGAGTGTCTCCGCTGAGGAATGACTGAAAGTGATCTTTGACGGTCTGAAGCTGCAGCTTGCTGATCTGAGGGACGCAGAAAGCATTTCACGTTTCAGAGAATTAAACAGATCATGACCCAAAAAATAGGAATTACGTAATGAACATACACCCAATTTTACATTTCGACTGTTCTGTCCAGAAACATTAAGGCTTCTCAACTACTGTGAAAGCCCAGACAAACCCAAACCTTTCGGCCATTTCACCTATTTGGCGGTCTTGGGTGTCTTTCTTCAGGGGTACAGAGGTCACAAAAAGTAAAATGTCTATCCATTCGCTGGATGATCATCAAAGGACAGTTCACTGAATCATGAAATCCTCTATTTCCTCTACTTCATGGTGCTACATTCTGTAATCTTGTTATGAGGTGAAGACGTTTCCAAAGTACTTTACCATGAATAAGACTCCACACAAATCGGACGGTATAGTATGAAGTTCTCATATTTGCAAGCATCGTATTATATTACTTCTACTTCAAAACCATGGGTAACTTTACATGAGTTGGCCAGGGTTAAGCTAGAGTTCAGCTGATTCAAAGGTTTGGAACAAGCTGTGGAACAGTTTTCTCCTACAGCTTTGCGTTGCTGACTCTCTGGAGGTTTCTAAAAAGAAAAGCAACGGAAAACACTTTTTTTGTCATTATTTTACTGTTTCTTATCCTTGTTTTATTCTTTGTATGATTTCGGGTTGATTTGTTGGATTCGACACAAACTTAGGAATACAGACCAAACAAACCCCAAAACATCTCAGGATCCTAACAGATGTAATCAACGGCGAGTAGAGCTTGAGATCTAGATAGAGATTACTCATCTAACAGTGACAGAGATGGGATTAATGCACAAATCTTTTAAATCTGCCTGCCTCTTAATTCCTCTGCTCACCATATTCAGCCATGCTTTTCAAAGTCAGATATGAAGAGCAGACACGGTTCTTTTTTGTTGTTTTTTTTTATATACAGAAGGAAACCTGTGATTTGAAATGGTTCACTATGTACTTTCAAAAAAAGACAAAACAATGTTCATTGTTCAGAAGTGTGTTTGGTCTAAAAGTGAAATATTGGTTGATCTCCAACCTATAGTGCCATTTGCTTCAAGATTTATCTGGTGTGTCATTACAACGTTTCTGGATCACATTAAAGAAACTTTGTATCCATCTTAATTGTCTGTAAAATTATTTTTGTTGCAGTTTTCTTAAAAGCTACAATTTCAACCCTAATGATGTTTAGGCACAAACCTCAGATAAAGGAACTCTGCTGTATGTCACACCAGCAGATGCGTCTTTACAGTCGTACATTAAATTACTCTTCGTTTCTCATTCAGCAGCAGAGTCGTAGGACAAGGTTGACGTCACAAAACGTTACATCAGAGGTGATGGAGGTTTCTCAAAATGCCTCTGTCGATGAAAGCTTCGTGATGCTGCAAAGACGGACGTTTCCCACAAATCAGAGTCTGAATAGGTTCAATTGGCACATCCACTCACCCCGGCTGTGATTGGAGCGCGTTCGCTCTCACTGCATTGTGTGAGTGAATATGTGTAAGAATCAGCATTCATGAAAACCATACGGTGCCCGTTCATGTGTGCTGCGAGTGTGTGTGTCTGTCGCTGTGTGGGAGTGTGTTTGCATACGAACACAACAGGCCAACTAGAAAGGCTTTCATCATTATTAGCAACCGACATTCTGTTCTCATGAATTATGCATATACTATTGAACTGCTGCTTGCAACAAGTGCAAACAAGGACCAGCATCCCCCTAACACACACACACACACACACACACACACACACATTACGATCACTGGCAGGTTAAGTGGCTAACTGTATTCATCTCTTCTCAATATGATGTTCTGGTGAAAAACTCGAATGCATCTTTAAATGAAGGTTAGTTTCAGATTTGTAATTCAACGTATTTACACATCGCAACACCTGCCTCCAGTTCAGCAAGTTCATCCTCTATAATAATAATTTAAAATCCTGTCTGGCCATCGAAATGATGGCTTCATATTCAGTATTCACCCTACAACTTTAGTAAGTTCATAACGCCAACATCACATAGTTCTCTCATTCATCCGTCATATATAGTTTGAAATAAAGTTTTAGAATATATTTGTATGTCATGAACCACTTGGCAGAATTAGATTTAATATTATTTTCTTAATAAAAAAAGAAGTTGGACTCTCACTGGGAGTGAGACGGGTCACTTCCAACAGAAAATTAAGCGATCAAACAGTCGTTAGAATAGTATTTTGTATTAGCGATAATCAACAAAAAATGCTTACTGTAATGAGAATTCTGATTTATAATCAACAACAATAAATTTTAAATCAAGATTTTTGCAAACATACACTAAAATTCCCAATTATACTGGAACTGTTGGTTCCATATGGAGACCCTGGTGCCTCCATCCCCCTATCAAAGCAAATATATATATATACATATATATATATATATACACACACGCATAAGATAATCATTTGAATCTCTTTCTTAGACCGCAACCCGTCTTAAAACGACTGGAGACATGCCTCGAAGGAAGAGGGTCCAAGTGGAAAACCATTTGGATGTAATCTGCATCAGAGGAAGGCCTGAGGCTCCCTCTGTTTGCATATATATATATATATATATATATATATATATAAATAAAATAAAAACATGAAATGGTATAATATCACTCATCACAATAACAGAATAATGTATATATGTATATATAATGCATTTATGTTACCTTTCAAATAAAATAACTTTTATTAATACAAAATAAATAATACTGATGTAAACAGTGGCGTAGAAAACGCTGAGTAATTATGCAGAGATTTGCATAGACATTCACTCATATGTAGCAGAAATCAAAGAATTGAATGTTTCCAATCTCCAAAGTCCATTTCTTTCAATACAAAATCAATCTACTCAAGTAAGAGTAGCAATAGTTCACAATATTACTCAAGTAAAAGTGAAAACTACATGCAGTAAAACTACTCCAGAGTGTAATAATCCATCATTGCCTTTCCAAAACAGATTGTTTTACAGATATTGCACTTAGTTCAGGTGAAGTTTGCAGTAACGTCTTACTTACAGGGAGAAAACAGTCCAGTTTCTCTGAGCATTGTGCAGCCCGAGGCTGGCATTATGCAGTTCACTTTTTATGGCTTATGCTGGAATTTACAAGCGTAATATTGGCTCTTTTTTTATTGAAAAAAGCTAATAAAAATAACTAACACTTTTTCAGCTCAGTTGAAGTGTCTGTATTAATGAAGGGTGTCTGTGAGCCATCTTACCCAGCTGCACAATATGCTCTGATTACACTAAGCGTTGACACCTTGCTCGCTGCTTCAGCACACCGTGAAAGTAATTTCCTAATGTGACGCCAGTTAACAGACTGGTCTTTTGCGGCTGGATCAGAGATCAGCAAACAACTACAAAATAAACGTCTGACAGTATATGTCAGATTCTTCTTCTTCTTTAAGCTGTGAACCTATTGACTACGTGTGCCTAAAGGAATAGCTGATTCTAAAACTGGTTCGGAAAAAAAATGTAAACGGTAGAACCCTGCGTATTTAGCATTCATGGAATTGCAAATTTTTTATGGAATGTTGCTCCTCATTATTAGCAAAAAATGCACCTATTTTGTTGGTAGATCATAACTAAAATAGTCAAAAGATAGTGCCGTTTTCTTGGCATCTAGGTACTGACACCAATGCCAATGCTTGGCGTTGGTGTCAAGTATTGGCGATTGTAGATATTAGCTTCTGCAGTATTGCTTAGAGGCTTCTGGTCCAGTCTGTTGTTCAGGTGAAATTTGACATGCTTTGTCTCCTTTGTTTTGTTCACATTTAAGATGAGATGATTGTCCCCACATCATGCACAAATGGTCCACCAACTCTCTGTACTTCGGTACTTCTGTCCGGTTCAAGCAGGTGAAGAGTCATCTGAGTAGCTCTGTAGATGACAGGACTCTGGAAGTCTGAGGTGTTCAGAGCAGAAAGGAATGGTGAGAGTACAGTGCCCTGTGGTGTTCCAGTGCTGGTCAGACACACAACCTTTCAGTCACAGATTGCGGTCTGTTTGTCAGATTGTTGATCCAAGTGACTTAGTTGTGTAGCAACAACAACTTGGTCCCGAGTGTGGATAAAGCTAAAGGGCTGGTGATTTACTTCAGGAAGAATCAGCCCACATTCACTCTACTCTACATCAACAATGCGTTCAGAACATGAAATTCATGTGACAAAACATCCATCCTGGTCTCTGGACGCCTCCTCCTTGTCATTCAAGATGGAAATTTTGGTTTAAGCTCAAGCGGTCATGCTTACCATCCTCAACTTTATC
Organism: Alfaro cultratus; assembly: GCA_903066825.1. NCBI lineage: Eukaryota > Metazoa > Chordata > Actinopteri > Cyprinodontiformes > Poeciliidae > Alfaro > Alfaro cultratus. The sequence continues at coordinate 14,221 of CAEFZX010020494.1, forward strand.
ACCACAGCAATCCAAAATGTGAAAATGTGAAATTTCAAATGTGAAATGCATTAAATTCAGCGATGCTGATTGGCCAAATGGCTTTTTTTTTTTTCTAGCAACCTCACATGATTGGCTATTTTGCCTCACCTCGGGATGCTGTTGACTAGAAACTATGTGAAATCTGTCCAAGGAAATTCACTGCTACTTCAGATTTCCTGTAGGCACACTTCAAAGACAAAATGAATACAAAAAAATCAGCTCTGTATTCATATTCTGCTCACTTTTTCCCTTTGTTTTCATCAGCCATTCCCTGGGTTGCCAACAGGGGCCACTGCTCTTTAATAACTGGTCCTGTTCCCTACAATGGTCCTGATACCGAAGAGATGATGCTGAAAGTCTTTACCTTCACAGTTTTCCTTTACCAATGACTTAAAAATCAAGGTGTTTGGGATATGCTGCGGTGGCGCAGGGGTTAAGCACAACCCGCTTAAGGAGGCCTTAGTTCTCGACGTGGCTGTTGCAGGTTCGATTCCTGGCCTGGTGACCAGGTCTTCCCAGGTCTTCCCCTTTCTCATTACCCACTTTCCTGTCAATTAACTATCAAATAAAAGCCACAAGAGCCAATAAAACCTTTTTTTTTTTAAAAATCAAGGTGTTGCACTTTTATCTTCAGTTGTGTTGAGGTAGGATTGGTTTTCATCTACAATCTTTAGGTCTGGAGCCACAAGTGGCTGAATGGCTCGATCAATATTTTAAACAATGAAATATTACTCTGTTTTTATGTTTTATTCTTTTGCTGTGTGCCCCCCATGAAATTTCAAACATTGCCCCTCTAGTAAATTTGATTTGAATGCTGATAGGGCTTTGACCACAGTTCCACTCAGACTCTGGAACTTTCCCACCAAACTTAAAATTTGTCGGTTGAGTTGACTCGTCTAATGAGAAACGATTAATTTTTTTTTTTAAATATTACTTTTGAGTTTTCTTTTGCTCCAAAGCACTTTGTGACATTCACCTTTTAATGGCACTAGTCGTGTATTTTGGCGTTTGTTTGTTTGAACTTTTGAAGCCTCCAGTCCATCTGAATGTTGAAACGTTTTGGGCCCAGAATGTCTTGGTGTGGCAAAGAACACTCTCTTGTCTTCTTCATATCAGCTGCTACAAACACACATGGTTTATGAATAGAGTGTATAGTAAATTAAATAAATAAATAATGAATGCAAATCCTCTGTCTCCCTTACTTTCTCTCTCCCTTTATTGCTGCTGCTCCTCCTTTTTGCTTTTCCCTTTAATAGCAAGACTTGCTCCTGGATGCAATTTAGCTTAAAAAAAAAAAAAAAAAAAAAAAGAAAGGCATGCCTTGTATTGTTTGTATTCAGTCAGCCAAAAACTAATCAATAAAGCTCCTGATTTTTATCGGTTGCGTTACAGCTGAGGAGCATTAAAGGATTCATTAGTGACTGGAACATTTTTCTAACGGAAGTCGATTTTTCTCCTCTTCCCTTTGATGTGAAACGCAACATGGTGCGCTTCAGGAAGCAACAGTTGGTGTCATGTGATGTCTGTCTGTGTTACAGCTTCCATCTAAATCACACAACTAAAGCAGCTTTATTCTCGTACCTTTTGCTGCCTCCTGGCCATGTCGGTGGGCTGCTTTGCGTTGAACGGATAAGCGATGCAGCGCATCACAAACACGTACAGCTGGAGCCGCTTTTTCTTCTCCTCCTCCTCTCGCTGCATCTTCTCCAGGTCCTCCTTTTCCTTGTCGCTGCCCACCGAAGGGCTGGGGCTGGAGGGCCGGCCGCCGGCGCCGCCGCGGCCCCGGGGCTGAAGCCCTCCGCCGCCATGATCGTCGGCGGATCGGCCCGGGGGCCGTCGGGCTCCTCCGAGGCTCTCCGAGGCGGTCACCTCTTTGCGCTCCACCTCGACCACCTCGTCCCCTTCTTCCTCACTGGAAGACGGATCCAACATGCTGCTGGAGCGTAAAATGAACTACTGTTGGGCGAAATCAAACTGCATTAATTGGAGCCACAGGAGGAAAGAGGCACAAACGGTGCCTGATTAACGCCACAGGCTGCTGGTGGGGGGAAACGTGAAGCCGATCTCAGCTGGAAAAGAGAAGGAGGGGGAAAAAAACCCGGAAATACTGTTGAGTCTTCTTGGTTGCGTGATGTTCAAAGCCTTGTAACTCCAGTAGTGTGTGACGGATAAGAAGGATTTATCATGAGAGCACATTTAAAAGGGGAGGGGTCGCGGATGGAGGAAGCGCTGATGTGTTGATGCTCCGCTGCCTGCAGGAGGAAGAGGCAGGGCTGGGAGCTGACCGCGGTGCTGAAAAACCCGCCTGTTCTGGGATCAGTTCGGCCAGCGACCACCTGATGATCCGGCTCAGTCAAAAGAGGGACCGGTTTTACACAGCAGCAGCAGCAGACCGGAATCGAAACTGATTTATTTTCGCAGTAAAAGCTTTCTGCTTCGTTTCAACTGAACAATGTTTTATAGTTTTAAAGCTTATGGAAGCACTTCATTGCATACGGAAAGTAGCAAATGTAACCTTCACAAAAAGAAAAAAAAAAGTTGCATATCCTTTATGGGTTTGGAGAATGTTTAAGAACTGAGACAATTTATTTATTTATTTTTGATGTTTCTTTGTTTTATGCAAAATCAAATGTCTTAGAACCCCAACTCTGGTCCTCAAGGCACATTTACCTGCATGTCTTACATGTTTCCCATTCGGATGATTGCGATTCGGCAGAAGTCTGTTCATCAGCCATCAATTGAAATCATGTGTGCTGAAGCAGGGAAACATCTAAAACACAGGTGTCAAACTCCAGTCCTCAAGGGCCACTGCCCTGAACCTCTTAGATGTGCCTCTGCTGCACCACCTGAATAGAATAATTAGGTCATTAAGGCTCTGGAGATCTTATCTACACAAGGAGGAGGTAATTAAGCCATTTCATTCCAGTGTGTTGTACCTGTGGCACATCTAAAACTGCAGGACAGCGGCCCTGGAGGACTGGAGTTTGACACTCCGGATCTAAAACATGCAGAGCAGTTTGCCTTGAGGACCCGGGTTGAAAAATACCGTCTTGGAAATCACTTGACAAAACCCGAAACATTTCAGTGAGATTGCCATGATGTGATGAACACAGAGATGGAAAATTAATTTCAATGTTTAATAAAGAAAAAATAATAATTTGCAAAGATCACAGGTAGTGAGGGCAGGGGGGAAAAAACAAAATCCAAGTGAAAGAAACCAACAGGGAGAAACTAAAAACCTCCCAGTGAGAACAACAGGAAGTGATGGGCATAGACCAGATGATGTAGCAAGGAGTGACTGAAATAAGGCGCTTAAATACTTGGAGGTTGAACATTGGAACAAAGGAACTGGGCTGATTGCTGATGGGTTGCAGGTGTGAGTGAAGGGAGTAAGAGGCAGACTGGGGAGAGAGAAGGTGGCACAGCGGCCAAGGAAATGAATCTAACACTAAAATAAAGAAACATAATCAAACTAGAGTGACAAACAATAACTTGAAACAAGAAATAAACTGAGGAAGAACAGAAGAAGAACGTATCAAAGGCAGATAGGTTCTGCCTTCGAAACCTATCTTTAGGTTCCGAAGGCAGAACTAATAGAAAAAACTAAGAAACATAAAATATGACAAAACCCAAAACCAAACTTAAACAACCCCAGATCCTAACAGAGATCAAATATATAAATTAATGTGGTTCCCATGTGTTTTCTTCTAGCCCACACCTTAGAAATACCAATTATCAAACTACTGCTGGAAAAGGACAATCTGGACAAGTTGCTAATGCAGAATTACACACCAGTCATCCATTCATCAATAAGGTTATTGGAGAAGCTGCATTTCAGCACTTAAATACCTTCTTAACAATGACCAGTGGCTTTGACGTCTTTCAATCAGGTCAGTCAGTCAGTAAGTCATGAATGCAGGTTGCAGAAGAACCACGGTTCTGGTATTTTTGGTCCTCATCGCAGCATTTGAATCCACTGGCATTTACGCGACTGGAGAGCTGGGTCGGACTCTCCGGTCCAGTGCTTAACTGGTTTGAGACTTAAAGGACAGGGACTTCTTTGTGTCAGTCGGTCATTTTACATCATAGTTCACATCAATCACATGTGGGGCTCCCCAAGGGTCCATCTAGGAGCTCCTCCTATTTAAAATTTACACTCTCTCTCTGGGTCAGATTATGAGAAGTACAAATCTGTGTACACTAAACCACCGAACTAGAGGCCAAAGGATGGGACAGTGGTCAGGTTCTTTATGTTAGTGTTTTGTCTTGTTCCTAATCAGATAAACTTGAATAATTTAAGAAAAATTTGTAGATTTTAAAATAGGCTATAGATTGAATCCAATTCTTGAATTGCGAACAACAACATTTTGCAGAAGTTTTAACTGCAACACTTGGCAATGTACATATTTCTAAAAAGAAATTCTCACAACGAACATGTAATTTAGGTTTTATTGTGTTTCATTTAGACAGAACTGAAAATTGCTACTTTGTGCTACGTTGTATTCTTTAATACAAACCATGTACCACTATCACAATTCACTTGATAGATTTTATAATCAAAACACATAATCAATTTTTCTCATTTTGCTTCTGTATATTACCACAGTGAATTTTAAATTAAGCAACTCACAAGCAGTTAAAGTGCAGACATTCAGGTTTAACGCAGTCAATTGAACAAAAGAATTGACCAAACAGAAAAGAAAAATAGAGGAACTAAATCATATATAACATAACTCCTTCGTTTCTGAGGCGTAAATGTAATTGGACAAATGAAATAACCAAAATGAAATGTTTATTTATAATATTTGATTGAAAACTCTTTAGCAGCAGACCACATTTTTCAGAATTTGTTCAGCTCCTTCTGTCCTGTGTCAAATCAAAAAACTAGTGTTCCAGTGCCATTGGCACCCATGCAGGGACAAGCCACCATATTGACTCTGCAGTGTTTTTTAGATGATGGAGTGTGCTTCACTTTCATCTGCATAACTGATAATGACAAGAACGGAAATGCTGACATCTACACATGATGGTGTCATGCTGCAGTTGTTTCTGGAGTTTAATTCTGACCACTGTGGTTCAGACTTTGTTTATTTGTACTGCTCTTCTACTTTGCATTTCCAGGATTCACATATCAGCTCACAAGCTAACAAGGTCCCACTGCAATTAACTAGGAAATTGGTCTGCAACCTTTACAGTCCAAAGAGACATTTTCATTCTCAGTCCAATGAAATTGTCACAATTGTTACATGACCTTTGGGAAAAAGATGAATATGTTCTCTTGGAATTTTATTGTCATTTGTGAAGATTCATTTTCTTCTTTCTATCTTTAGGTTTCGAAATAAAGAAAAACATGAAACTTTGCACACAAAAAAACCCCTCTTCTGTAGGATGTTGATATGTGTGGAAAATTATGTAAAAAATTCTTAAAGTAAAAAAAATCAAAAAACTTAACAATTACCTTCTGTTGTGTAAATTCAGTGCAATTATTCAATGACAAAAGAGGGACTAATACTAAAAACACGCATTTGTTATCAAATCTATATTTAAAAACATTAGTTAATTTTTTTAGCATTTTAATGGTGGAAGGTCCAAAGAGCAATTTGCGACTCCGTAGCCTCCCGTTCCAGATCCCCAGCTGAGCTAGGAAAGAGAGAAGATTTAAGAAATGTATTGGTAATGTCCTACTGCATTTGAAGGCAGCATGACGCACCGGGTCAAAGAGGAGACGAGTGGACGTGACCCGCCCCCTTCCAGCCAGAAAAACCTCTGCTGTTGCCCACTGACTGTTGTTTTGAGCTCGTGCGGCCCCCTGGCCTCGCTGACGAAACTAACATTTCGCTTTTCAGCGGCTCCTGTCTGCTGTCTGTCCTCGCCTGTTTCCATTGTCGCTGTACGGTCTTGCTTGGTTTGCGTGGTGCGGACGGAGACTGGAGGGCGTTTCTACTAATTCATTCACAAACGGCAACAATGGCAGCGCAGGACTTTAATTTCTTGCTCGCTACGGATTCGTACAAGGTGAGCGGCTCTGTTTGGTGGTCCCCCGGGGGTTCTGTGCTTCCTAAATGTTTCCGGTTGGTTGTAAGCGTTTGTTCTGAGTGAGGCTGGTTGCGCTGCGCCCCAGCTCAGCGGGGCTCAGCGCTGTTGTGACAGAAACGGTGTGCAGCGGATGACTGTGAGGGCAGGAATCGAAAGTTAAGCCTGATGTGTGCCGCTGGGTGCTGGAAGTGGAAATGGCAGCTGGTCACCTGGAGCAGAGCCTGGATAGAAATCAGCATGTTGGGCACATAGTCAGACACTGAGGTTAAAACTAAACTCTCATTTTGCTCTGTTAAGTCTGTGTTTCACTGAATCGCAAATGTGTTGGGAATGAAATGTAAGAATTGGTAAATTCGTTATAAAATGGACTAAGCTTAAATTGACTTTTTCATAAATTCTGTGACAATATTCAGAAGAGCCTCGGTTCTAAATGTGAGTGTTGCACATGGTACTACAAACTACTTCTGCCAAGACGCAACTTTGACATTTTGCCGTTTGATCAACTAAATCAGATTAAATACCAAAACGTTAAGCGTGACGTGTTTTTGTTTGGCACTGTTTTGTGTATGTTGGCAAGATTGTCAGAAGAGTTTTGTGAGAACGAGCTTTGTTGGCCAAACGAATTAAAAAAAAAATCTGCAGTGCTAAGGGGAACCTAAGCAACTTAACTGAGGCTATGAAGGATAATTTGTTCTCAACAAACACAGGAGCAACACAAACAGAGGTGAACACAGTCAAATACATCAGTCACCATCAAAGTGGATAGTGAATATCTGGTATTTTGGTATTTAATTAAAACATATAGAAGAGCTGGACAACTTGACTGAACAGCATGTCACAATATGCATGTTTCAGTCAATATAGATAATTATTGCTAGATATTGTGTTTTAAATATCTGAAATATTGCCAAGCTGGCAACGTGACCTTTCCTATTTTATACACATTTTTCTCTTGAGCTGTTGATTCCATCCTTGGACATTTGAGTTGTAGGAAACCAAATTTCTTCATTATTTGCTCCTTTCAGTTGTTTCCGGGAAGTGAAAACTGGTATACAAGTTTATTTCCTGTTTAGAGATGATTTTTTTTTTTTTCTTCTTTTACTCAACAAATATTGGGGGGGGTTTCGGGGGGTTTTAAGTTATGTTTTGTGAGGAAAATAACACAACAAGCAATATTGACTCTGATGAAAAATAACGTAATAGTCTGATATTTACTTGCGGCTGCTATGATTTTTTTAAATTTTATTTTCCAAGTGAAGCTGCAAGTAAGGACCGTATGTCTTCTGGACTACCGTGACTTTGTGTATAAGCAGATTCAAATTATTCTCTTTCTCCCAGAGATCTCATTGCCTCGAGACAGCTGGAAAAAACGGCAACATTTCCTTTAGAAAATACAGAAAACTATCTTTGATGGATGATCAGCTCTTGGTGTTGAGAATAACAAAGCTATTTGCTACAATCCCTTTCTTCTACCCAAAGGTCGTATCGGGTCATCCAGATAAACGAGAACATTTTCTGTTGACATAACAGTGTGTGCTAGAAAACAACTTGGTATTATAATCTTGCACCCTAAAAGCGGTGGGTTTGGCTCCATCCTCCTCCCCTACGTATCAAGGTGCCCCTGGGTAAGGCTCTTAACTTCAGGTTGCCTACTGCAAGGCGGTGTGCCTTGAGAATCAAGGTTGGGAAACATATGACCCTCATTCTCAGCGGACGGAACGATATGAAACTAAAACGGGGGATTTGTGGTTGGTTTGTTTTTAGTGGAACTTTAAAGCTGCCACAACACAGTTCTCCCAAATCAGACCGAGGGCCCACAGCCACTGCCCTTCCCCTGTGCCCTGCCAATGAAACACCAGATCACACAAAAAGGGCCATTTAAGTTTACCTTTAAATGTGGCCTGTCCTTTGAACTTATAAACAAAAGTAAATATTTGTTTTGCGCACACACATAAGCACACTTCCACCACTGGACAGGGGGCCACAAACCCAGAAAATGTCATTTTCCACCTGAAAATCTCATCCATAAAGAATGAATTTCAGATTCGTTCTCACATGAACACCATCAGGGCTCTGGAGCGCAAATAAAAACCTGTGAAGTGCCAGCTGTTGGTTCCCTGGGTGGCACCTGTGCAGTGTGAGGCTGTGGAGCACTTTGTTTTTCTCACTGGTGACTCCTACTGTTCTGGAAAAGAACTGCTGTGAGTGAAGCAAAAATAGGGAATTTTTAGGGCATCGACAGATCAAATCAAATAATGAGTATGTGTTTAATATTCCTTATAAAACCACATTGAAGTCTGATTGTTTATCAGTGGGCAATTCTTTGTGTACTATTTTCTTTTTTTTATGTTTGAACAATTCTCAGCACATATAAACTGTTAGTGTCAGGATTGTTTATTAATGTCACTGACAGTTTATCTACTGCAACCATTTAGGGTCAATAAATTCACATGTTATCTTATTCATAAGTTTCACTTTTTTTATTTATCTGAAAATATAAAATAAATTAGGCATTCAATAGTTTTTTGTTGTTGTTGTTGTTGCCAGACATGATTTGCCAATCAAGTCACTGTATCACACAGGCATTAATCTCAGTATCTGTTAAGCTTTCGGTTTCATTTCGGTCAGTGTACGTTGTGGGATGTGTTTAGATATCCTCAGTTCACAGACAAGTGGCTAATTGTGTCACATTCACACAGTTGCACTGTAAATAGATGGTAGAATGCTTCTTACAGCATTCTGCAGCCAATTTGAATGACTGTTCTCTCTAAAAATGATCAAAACGGAAGGTTAGTGAGGGCAATTGCAAAAAATCAACAGATTACAAAAAGCTGTCATTTTGTATTCATAACCCATAAAGTTTGATTTGGCTCCTTATTTAAAAGCTACAGAGGAAGAATTACTTCAGGTTTCTGATATGTGGAATATTCTAAGACAGCCGTGACAAAATTGACTGTTTCTTAGGAGTATGACTATTGTGCAGACTACAGGGTTGCTGTGTAAATCTGGACTCTTTTTGGGCGACTCATTTTTAAATGTTTTCACTCAACGATGAGTTTCAAGAAATAGCGACCATTATGTAGAGATTTAATGATGTTAAATCCTCATACATAAGTATGCACGAGAGGCAACGTTGTTTTTCAATTTAACTGAATTTTTGACAAAGTAGGTTCTTTGTTTTTCCAAAGCATATTGTTATGGAGTTATGGCAAACTTTTGAGCTTTATTAAAAGGAGGCAAACATTCAAATCAGCAACAGTGCTGGTGCTCAGCAAGGTGGAGTCTGTGGCCCCCACATAAGTGTTGCAACAGCAGTTCGCTGCATGGGGCTGGCGGAAAGATGGTTCTGCTGTACATGCCTGAGATGTTTTGGGGCTGTGCAGGTTGATATGCTGACAATTATCTAAAGGCTGAGACTTATCTAAACAATGACACTTCATGTGGCCCTCCTTAAATGCAAATAATAGATTATTGTATTTGGGGGATGGGGAGTATCGCAACTGTTGGAGATGATACATTTTTTGAATTGTCATTGTTCCTCTGTTGTGATGCAGTTTACGTTTTTTTTTTTGTTTTTTTTTAAGCGTCTTTCTTTTTCCTCCTCCATGTCCCAAACTCAGCGGGAGAGGCCACCAAAACCGTGAATAATTAAGGACAGTGTTTGTAACATAGGGTTGTTTCCAGCTACCAGGTTCATCAACATCTGGCTGTTGGTGCTCTGGGATTGATCAGCACAGTTTTATAAATTGTCAGTGACACTTTTTATGCACGTCTTTTTTTATATGTCTAGTTCAGCTTTTAATAAATGATACCCCAGTGTTATGAGCTCACCTTAAAACTTTGTTCTGATGAATTGGAGTTGACCGCTTGAGTTTGAAATTATGACTCAAGTAAACTAATAACGCAAAAATAAGACTTTAATCAAGTTTCTTTGCATAGCACGTTTCAGCAACCAACAAAGCAGTTCAAAGTGCTTTAAATTATAAAAACAAAAATAAAAAGTCATAACGTGTATTCACCAAGAACTTCAGACTTGATTTGGATTTCTGAGCCCGTATTCTCAAAAACATCCTGACTAAAAGGACCTCTTAGTGATGCCATTTTAGGAAAATTCTTAGAAAGTCTCAAACTATAAGATTCTTTCTCAGAGTTTTAACAAAAATTCTAAGCCCCTTAGATGTTAAGTGATCTTTCAAGGTGACAAAATACTTAAGAGTATGCAAGAAGACTTTTAGTGAGCATAAGAGTGTCTAAAGCAGGGAAGATGGTGTAAAGACAGGAGAGAGATTCTCTGTAAAGTGGATGGAGAGTAAAATGACCAGCGTACTGAGAAGCCTTGACACATTACCATGATGATGATGTACAGAAGGTACAATCAAACATTGATGTGATGCGCCAATTTTGTTTTGCATAGTTTCACCACTATGACACACTTTTCCTAATCCAGTCTAGATTCAATGATCAGTTAAGATCTATCAATTACCTACTTAAGGCTTTTTTGTTTGTTTGTTTGGGTTTTTTTGGTTTTTTTTGTTAGTTTATCAACCAGTCACAGTCCCTTCAAGGCAGAGTCACACCTAGCAACGAGGTCAACCACACCTCCTCATTAAGATAGGGATATTTCTGTCGACTTCTCGTTTAGTAGTTGACTCTTAAGCTAGGACTCTTTGGCAAGAATTTCTAGGCAATGATGGGAGCTCTCTGAAAGGATTTGGAGAATCTTTGAGAATACAGGCCATGGTCTGTCACTCAAATCTTACTGTTAACTCCTGTAGTGAAGAGTGAAAGGAAGCCAGAATGTGAGATACAGACTTCAGTTGCTGATCATAAGTCAGTAGTTTTACTGTGAAAAGATGTTCTTAATTATTAGCTAGTGCCTGCTTATGGATTATGTTAATGACTTTTATTTCAACTCATGGTATTAGATGAGGAAATCACCTCTGCTTTGATGCCCTATTTTTATATCTAGTTGTAGCGAGGACTTAAGTTTTCTACAAATTTCACCCAAAAGACCAAATATTCCTAACTTTGTGTTCGTTATGTACACCTACCTGCATACCCTGCTCTCACCAGCTTTTTGAGCCTAAATTGACTCTTTTCTTTTTTCCTTTTTCAGATCACACACTACAAACAGTATCCTCCAAACGTCAGCAAAATTTACTCCTACTTTGAATGCAGGCAGAAGAAAGGCTCTCAGTTCAATGAGGTGGTGTTCTTCGGTCTCCAGTATTTGCTTAAGAAGTACCTCACAGGTATGTTCTCCCCATCAAGAAAACAACTATGAACAACTGTCCAATGGTAAAACTTTGAGACATGAACATGGTGATTTTCAAGGACTTGACTTTATGCTTGTCCATCTTCATTGCTTTGAGGAGACTGCATAATCTTCCAACAACTTACTGGTATAGCCAAAGGGTTTAACTACAAATAACATTTTAGAAAAGTACCAATCCAGCATTGAACATTCAGAAACACATAATACGTCACCATAAATGTTCTGTAAAAGTTTGGAGGCAACATTTGCTGGATGTCAAAATGATGCTAATATGGCAGCAATGTTCACTGAACTGTAAGGTTCTCCTGTTTTCCCCCATTTCCTAGTGGAAATATTCCACACTTAAATTAGAAAATGTACTTAAAAATGACATTTGGCAAAGAACTAATTCATTTTAAAGTGTTAGACTTCCAAGACAAATGTGATGATAAATGAATCACACTTTCTTCCTCTATCTGCATGTGTATAAATTGTGTAAATGTAAATTGTACAGAGCTTTAATTTAATGTAGTGGGCTTTAGAATAAGAGATTCACAGTAAAAAAAAAAATAAAAAATGGTAAAAAAAAATCAAGAAAAACAACATTTTAAAACATCCAATGCTTAGGAAAAAAACTTGTGTAGCCACACATTTGGAGTAAAAGAAAAAGTAAAAAAAAAGCTATTTAAAGAGACATTTGAATTGAAACACCAGAACTGATTAAGATGTCATGAACATAGATATACAAAAAAGCACCAGTAAAGAAAAAACAACTCCCACTCTGACTCTTTTTCTTTTAAATAGTTTTGGACAGTGTCGGGTCTTTGTCCCAGTGGTGTGTAAGCAGAAACAGTCTGAACTCCGTGCCTTTCCACCTACTTACCAACATCCATCCCCAGGGCGTTGTTTGTATCCAAATCGACCTTAACATCGCCATGGAACATAAACACTGTAAAATATTCTGACAACAGGTTTAAAACCCTCAATTGGAAGGAATAAATCCTCTTAAGTCTTCCGGTCTTGAAGCAGAAGTTTGAGATTAAACTCTACTATAGTTAAAGTTAGCACAAGATTTGGTCCATCAATAAGTTTAAATTGGGTTCATTGAAATGAGGCTGAGGAGAATCTT
>CAEFZX010020495.1:0-15596 GCA_903066825.1 Alfaro cultratus
GTCACATGTGCTTGCATCAGAATATGTTCTTATGAACTCTGGGAGAAGGTTCAGGGTTCCCCTGTGCAAATATAACCGTCTGAAACATTCATTTGTACCACTCTCCATTAACTTGTTAAATGGCAGACTAGCAGGGCCTGGACAGAGTAATAGGAGGACCAGACGATGACCAAGAGTAGCATGTAGAGGTTGTATTGTATGTGAATGGAAATGGGTATGGGGATGTACTGCCAATCTGTTCTGTCACTTTGCTTTTATGTTTTTTATGTTCTTATGTATTTATTCATGGTCACTGTCCCTTTGGATGGTTTTTTTTTAATGTTGTATTGCAGTCTTGCCCCTGCTTCCAAGATGAATTTCTCCTGTGGGAGACTAATAAATTATCTTATCTTAGCTTATCTTTACGATAAATTGTCCCTATAATTATCGCGATAAATGATTATAGTGTAGTTTTTAGGCCATTTTCAAACAACATATTGATAATGGCATAATGATACAAGTTCGCCCTCTTGAAGACCAATACATTTTAATTTTGTAATGAGCAATATGCACTGGAACTGGAAAATGTTTTCAAATTATCTGAAATAAAACATGACAACCAGAAGCGATAAATAAAAAATAAAAAAAACACACACACACATACAACCAAAACCATAAATAAAATAGATTATGATGTCACGGTAAGCAAAATTGACCTTCAAAAAATATTAATCATCAGAATAGAAATGATCTGGAGCTCATTTTGATTTATCATGCAAATAATTGCATATTGTGGCAGGCTTCAAATTCTGAGGTAAAGTAAGTAACCCTGTTCCTCAGAAAGCATACCTGGTTAGCATTACATTTAGTAATGCTAACCACATTACCATTGCTAATGTGAGATGCTACCTCTCTTTAAGATGCCAATTTTCTTTTCTTTTTTTTTGTATGAGTAAAACACAGTTTTCCAGAGGCTGCTAAGACTCATTACCTGCCTTTTATCTTTTCGTCGCCCTTCAAGGTTTATTAACTAGCTGGCTCTTGCTGCCATCCACAAATCTTCTAAACCTGTTTCTGCAGAATCTGCTTCACACGTATGAGTCTTTGTTGGACAGAGTCACTGTTGTCCTATTGTTCCTTTGAACATACTGTACTATTTATCTGGTGCTGATAAGCACATTGCCTATTGCCCAGATATTTAACGTCTTCTGTTTTCCCTGCATCCTGAGAGAGGGAGTGCAGGGCTCTTTGTTCAGTAGCCTGGAAGGTCGAGCTGAAATACCCAGCGACCAGGTTAGCAGGCCTGAGCTGGGTGAACTCTGACGGAAGAAAGCTGGACAAGTCCAGACATGCAAATCCAGCATGTAAATGCGAGAAAGGGGCTGAACTCGTGATGAGCTGGGTGTGAAAAGCCATCAGGAGGATGTGGGTGACAAGGTCATCAATAAAGTAGTTTGTCAACTTTTGCATTTCAGTTCTCCTTTACTCAGTAAAATACTGGAAGTGACCAGAGTCAAATATAAAGTGGTACACTTCTTTCTTTTTTGCTGATTTGCTTTTTTCACTACTATTGTTGTACTGTGGGAATTATAAATATGTTCTATTTTGGTGGTGACCTAAATAAGCTATCCCCATGATAGCTTGGTAAAACCACTCTGAATTTATGCTTGTTCGTGAATTTTTTTTTTTTTTTCTCAAATAAGAAAACCCCCCCAAAAAAACACATTTTCAAAAGTTTAGTTTTTGTTTTAGAAGACATCAGCAACATAAACCAAATCATTCACTGTAACATTAAAATGGGTACTAGTCATAATTTGGACCTCAAAGTCTTAATAATGACAACTTTTGCTAACAGGAAGTTGTATAGGGGAGTTTATGTAGCGTCACTTCGAAGCATCTGGTGAACCATTCTTTTGTTGTAAAGGGAGTAAAAACGGCACTTATGTTCTGCTCAGGGGCCTAACCAAAGTCATCTGATCCCCTTGTTTTTCTGTGAGTTTAGTTATGAGTCAGGACAGTGTGTGTGTGTGGGTGTGCGTGTGGAGAAAGTGAGTCTGGCACAGAGTAAGTGTGCAACAGATCGCTGCTGTACTGCTGAACCATCCACTGGCAGCTTTTACAAGTCTCATAAAGAGCAGCTATAGAAAACTTCTGGTCCTGTTTTCCACCAGTTGGAGAAAACATGCCTCGTGGTATTTTGTTTTGACACATTTTATTTTATTTGTTCGTTTTAGCTAAAGTGAGTCTAAATTGGGCTTTACTTGTATGCAAAAAGAGATATTTTCGGTGCGCCATTTCCACACAAAGCATGATTCAAAACCACTCCGGAACAGTTTACAACATAAAACAGGCTGCTTATTTTTTCTGCTCGGCTGTGGTCCTTCACCAACACAGACATTCATGGCTGGGAAATGTGCCGGTAACAACTGATGATTTATCATCTACATTAATCGTGACTTGTTTCTGTTGTGTTATTATGTCATGCCTTAAACCTATACACGGAGGTGATATCATCACGAATCACGTTGGAGAACCAGTCAGCTGGCATGCCTCAGTGTTCTGTTTCTGCTCTCTGTAACTTTATTTGCATAGCAGTGCTTCCTGTTGTAAAGTCCTCAAATCCACCCACCCTCCCTAACCAGGACGCATATGTCTCAACTGCTCACGTGTAAAATTGTTATACTTTGATGAGAAGTACACACAGTGACTAACAAAAGTATTCCCACCTTTTGAACGTTCACATTTTGTCACATTACCTCAAATTCTCCCTGTTGTATTTTTGTGATGGATGAACATAAATAATTTTCATAATTGTGGGTGGGACTTGTGGTTGAGCTTAGGGTTCAGGAGGATCAGTGTGGCTTTTGTCCTGTCTGTGGAAAAAAGTGGCCCAGATCTGGATCATGACCAGAAGAGCAGGACCGTGGATACAAGCGGTTGAAATGATCTTCGTCTGTTGCACTGAAAGGAGTTAACTTAGGTGGTTCCAGTATCTAATGAGGATGTCTCCTGTAGGGTTAAATAGGAATGCTCCACACACTTTTCAAAGTATCCCATCGTTTCCCCTTACCATTACACAATGCTTTATTTTGGTCTTCCATGTAAAAATCCCAATAAAAATATCTTGATGAGGGCCGAAATGCTGACATTATTGAAGGGTCTGAATACTTTGGAAGGTTCTGTATAACACGGAGCAGATGGCCGATTTTATTTTAGCTCTTTTCCACCTGACCAGTCTCCTTCCATTGTGTTTGCCTCTTCTCGGCCACAACAGGTGTTCCCCTCCACTCTGCTCCGATCACAGTTGGATCCCATCTGCATGTTATAACCGTCATCGACCCCTCTGTTCACTCTGTCCCTTTTAGTTCTAATCACAGCAATTACACGGGCAGAATCAGACCTGCCTCTCGCGATAGAAAGAACAGCCGACTAAGCAGTCCTGCGAGGCTTGACTTTAAGTAGGTCCCTTTTCCAGCTGGATGTGGTTTGGCACCCAGTCGTCCTGGTACAGTGATGACTGGTTTCTTAAAGGTCACTGAAATTATGATAGGAGCGCTGCAGCTATTTATTATTACCTCTCACTGGTATGGATGCGGAAATAGGACGGCCCAGACTTGGTCCCGGACTGTTGGGTCTTATTTCTTCTGCCAAAAGTGCACCGAGTGATGTAATCGCCTTTTTACATCCTCCCCAAACCCCCGTGGCTCCTCCCAACCAACCAGCAGCGAGCCCCGCAGGAACAGGAAGAGCCATCTGTGCATGGGGAATTTTCTTGGTGGGGATCATGTCTGCTTTTCAGTTTTTTTGTGTGCCTTTATTTTTGACCAGGTTTGGCATCTTTTGATAGCCACCTGTTTTTTTTGTTTGTTTGTTTGTTTTTTGTTTTTTCCAATGAGCATAAAAAAAAGTTAAATTATTGAGGTCAAACTTAGCTTTTCTTGAAGCTTTAAGAGTTAGCAAGCTATGCATTCTGTAGGTTTTACTTCTCCATGAATAGTCAGGTGCAGGTATCCTCTGAGCTCGATCCATCCTCCCACTCGTACTTTTAATCCCTGATGTGACATAACAAGATTGCCGTTAAGCTGTAAATTCTGGAGGCCTGGTACAGTTTGATCTGAAAGCACACTGTAGATAGGAATACAGGCGCTCAAGCTTGTAAATTGTTTGAACATTTGGACTGTGTTTTTTCTTAGTGATGTTCAGGGATATAGATGCATATTTAACAAATATGCCAGTTTTCTCTGCAAACTATTGATGATTTCCTGCTTTTACAGTTTCAACCTCTGTCCCCTCCCCTTTCGTTTTGCATCTCCTCTGTGTCACATCAAAGAGGCCTCAGCTGCTGTTACAGCTCAGCACTTCACACCTCCACCACAGATCATATCTATACAACAGCTGTAAGAACCACAGCTCAACTGGATTAACTTTCCATATCCAAAACAAGAGGATCAAAAAGAGATATATTGCTACGTGACAAATTTGTCCAGCATCGATCCTCTAGGCCAACTTTTCATTAAAGCCGCGCCCAGATACGTGATTTGGTTCACGCCTAAAACAAAAAAAGAAGTGATTTATAGCAATGGAGAAGACTGGAGGAGCTTTTCTGGGATTGATTTATAGTTGCATATATTGAGACCAAAGGGTGAATTCCCACCTTGTGTAAGAGAGGAGTTGGTTATTGACAACTCTGCAGTTAAACTAGGATTCAGGATTATTTTTAAAAGAAACAAAAATGAGGAGCCACCATACTTTCATAGAAAACTCTTTTTTTTCTTTTTTCTTTTTTACATGGCTCATGCCAGTCTTTGTTCTTCCCTTTGACTGTATTTCTAAACATCTCATTAATCCTGAAGAAGGATTTCTTTACTTAATAGAATTAGATTTCACTCAGGAATAATTTCCACTTAGGCCTGTCACAATAACAAATTTTGCTGGACATAAATTGTCCCAGTAGTCATTGCCATTTTGAGATCATTTTCTAGTATGATGGTAATGTCATATTAATACAGGAACACATTCTCAAACCTCAATAACCTTTAAATTCTACTGAACATTTAACACTGGAACTGTGAGACATTTTAAATATCCAAAATATATAAACAAAACAACAGAAACAACAAATAAAATCAATTATGAAGTTTATAAACAAAATTGTCCATCAAAAAAGGAGCTAATTGAGACCAAATTACCAGACTGAATTAATTTTTGGTAAAAATAGAGAGAAAAAAAAGAGAACTGATAAATCATACAGACGGAAATTATTGAGCTTGTTTTAATTTATCATGCAACCAATTGACTTATTGCTTATTGCGACAGGGCTAATATCAGCCCTGTTTGACAAGTGTGTTTTGCATCTTTTAATTATTTGGACTTTGAGTTCAGGTCAACTTACAAAAGGAATTATTCAAATAAAAGCCAGTTTTTGAAAACATTTTCAGTAATTTGTAATGTCTTTTTAAGAAAAGAAAGCAAGAAGAAAATAGATTAAAATCAGAAATAGAATTTGGTATGAATAAAGTTAAAATTTTACTTTTAAGCCATATTGCCCAACCCTACACAGCAATGACATCGCCTCTCTTCTACAGTTAAACATCCCCAAATGCTGCTTTGCATCACTGACAGTCACATGACCAAACTAATACCAACCCCATTCCAAAACACAAACAGCAATAGCATGGAAATAAATAATGGCTATTAATACAAGCACATTTTTATATTTTATCTTTTTCTTTTACAAGCTTTCAACAGTGTTTTCCGTGAATAATAATTTTAAAACAGCCATTGCAGGTATTTCACTACAAACTATTAATCTTAAAATAGACACGACAGAAGATTGACTATGAAAAGTCGGTTGAATTCTTTCAGGTTTGAAGGTCTTCTACCAGACACGCCACACATCTTTCAGCACACAGGCTGTTACGCAAGCGGCTTTTTAATCAGGCTCACACAAATCTCTCATCGTGCCTATGCTCCATATTAGTAGAGGGACATAGAGGTTTTGCGCTAACTCATTCTTCAAATGTGAAAATAAAATTCAAATGTTCCTGTAAAAAGAAGTTGTGGCGGAAGGAAAAATCAATCGACTAAAGCAGTACATCTGCGGTGCAAACTATTGTTGGTGATGATTAACCACAAACGCAAACACACACACACACACACGCACACACACACACACACACACACACACACACACACACACACACACACACACACACACACACACACACACACACACACAGTCTGAGTTAACACAGAGAGCTCCTTCGGGGCACATTGTAGAGGCGTTAAGCACATTGCTTATTAACAGCAATGTGGGGTTAAGTTAATTTCACACTCATCACATCTATCCCTTTCCTTCTCTCCATTGTCTCATTTTATCCCGTTTGTTCCAACAACCAGTCCTAATAATGAATCAGGTAGTTTAATAACCTCACTTCTAGAATGTGCCAATTTTTGATCCGATGAATCGATTTAGAATAATCCATTACTAAAATAATCATTAGTTGCAGCCCTAGTGTAGATTAGCTTTTGTTATGTTTAGACAAGCATGGATTGAGTGATTTGATTATGTGGCCAAAGTCCAGTCTGTGATTATTGCAAAGCTCTGGCCTGCTTATAGTCTACATAACATAAACGTCTTTCGGCTTTTGGATAAATACATGACAACCACAACATCTTTTTAGTGAAATAAAATGACTATTTCCTTAAAAGACAACCTAAAGTATTAGTTGTTTTCATCTGCAACTCTGAAAATCTACAAACACAGTAAAACCCACTAGTGTATGGAAAAGGAGACGTTTTAGCACCACATTTTCAGACATAGACCTTGTACAACTTTATGCAAAGACAGGTTGAGTGACAGAAAGAATTGACTAATTGAAGGGGATGAAATGGAGCAATGTTGACGCAATATGTTCAGCTTCCTGTTATCTGCTGATGCCTAACTCCCTGTGGTAGCAGCCTGAATGAACAGATGACACGAAGATGGTTTCCTTTCTAGAAGATTCTGGTACCTTTAGTACTTCCTGTGACCTCACTGATGCTGAAAATCCCTTAGTTATCTTTACTTGGCAACAATTAATACAGTTATCTATGCAACTTATAGGTGCTTATTCAATGTCAGAGTTTTAATTTCAGGATAAAATTGTAAGATTGATCAGTTATTGATTTTTGTATGTCATAGCAAACTAACAATTGGATACAGTTGTTTATTTTAAAAGAAACAAGTTAGCCATAAAGGCTAGTTTTCATCTGTAGTCCCTACAGACAAGCTTCTTACACCAAAATAGAGAATAATCATAATAAATAAAAGCACTTTTTGTTTAAAACATATTGGGTTACATTTCTGTTTTTTTGGTTGTTTTTTTTTTTTTTTTAAAGTTCTATAAAAGCACCCAAAAAGACTAAGAGAGGGTTTTCAAGTATAGAAACCAGTGCTCTGATTCTCAACGTTTCGCTGCATTAAATCCGTCATGAATCTGACACAGCTGACACTTTTTCACGAAAGGTTTGGAGCCGGTGCTGCTCGGGTTGCTCAGGTCCGACTCCCCTTGCAAGAAGTTGGCAGCTGCAGCTGTGGATGCGTCAAAGGCACTCGCATGAGAGGGTGGCTCTGATTACAGAGAGGGGTTGTCCTACTGCCCCACTGTCCTGCAGTCACCAGCACTCAGCTGCTTTTAAAATAGCCTCTGCTTCCTATTGACAAATGTGTTCTGGTTTACATGTTTCAATACTAATGTTTACCTTTTTTTGTTTCCTTTTTTTTAATAATCTGGGGCTCAACAATTCCCATGTGACCCATCTTGTTGTGTACTCCCTTCCTTACTCCACTCTCCGTTGTGGTTTCTGTTATATAACTTGCATTAGTCTGACTTTGCAAAGGACTCCTCTCAGCTGAATAACAAAGGGTTTTTTTATGGGTGGGGGTTTTGAAATGTATATGAAAAGAGAGAAAAGGAAGCAAAGTGGAAGGCATACCAATGCTTTGAAGATAATATTACCAGTATTTCAGGATAGATGAGAGGGGAGGACAGGCGAACCTCACTAGTCAGTGTTGTACGTTGTAGCCCCCCAGCTCCCTCTTACCATACCGGCCCTTGCCCCAGGGCTAGGCCTGTCTCTCGTTTTGGGAACATTTTATCAGACATAGTCCTTATCTTTTGAACATTCCTTTGCTTTATGTTGCACCTGGAAGCCGATCACTGAAACCAGTCTGGATTGTTTAGCCTCGGAGCGACTCATTTGAATAATCGGGGATTTAAGTACCCTACTCAAGGACTACAGTTGCTATGGTTGTTGAAGATGAAGAGAGGAAACCGAATCTCACTCCTTAAGCCAGAGTTGTACAGCAGGACCAGGGGGGTTTCAGTAGCTAGTCGACACTTTGTCGCCTGCCATCGGATCAGAAAGTATAACACTGTTGCCTAACCCTAACAAACTGCCATTGTTACTGCTGCTTTCATCATGTGGAGCTTGAATAATACTGTGAGAAAGCATTGTGAATTTTATGCAATGAGTGCGAGTTTCAAATTGAGTACGTTTGAAATTTAAACCCTAACGACGTTACGAAATGTTACATAAAGCAAAATCTGTAGAAAGTGTGAATAATTTCTGTATTTAAATGGAAACTTTTGCAGCAGTTTTGGTGGAAAGCATTACTGTAAGACAGATCTGCTGACATTCTACCACAACTGCATCATAATTGAAATTTCACATTCTGGTTATTATATAAAATATTTTAGCTAATTCCAGCAGAGACAAGCCAAGAACTTCAAAATGTGAGATTTGATGTTCAGAGCATGTTTTAGGGCTTATTGTGAAAGTTTGAATGACATAGTCTTATTGGGGAAAACAAACTGAGGATTGCTTGATAAACTCCAACATTAGTTTGCTTTATACCCCAATGCTGCATTCAGGTATAAAGCGAATGCACCATCTATAGACAGTAGGTGGTCTTTAAGCTGTGTCTGTAGAAAAAGCTGTTATTGGCAGTTTTTCTGTGTAAGCAAATCAATAAATTTATATAGTATTGGAATAGAACAGAAACTTAAGAAATTACAACAAAATTTCTTTATCATAATTATGTTACAACTTTTCATTGTAATGAAAAGTTTTATTACAATGTGTCCTATTGATTTAGGCATTTGTAATCTGGCAAAATAGTGAGAGTTGCCTTCTTTAAAAACTTGAAAAACGAATGGATTCATTGCTCAGGATTTGACCTGTGGATCACCGATCAAAGTAGATTAGGCAATAATTGTCTGATTCCAGTATTTGATTAATTCAACTGTGACTCTATAAGAACAATACTTCTGTCTTTGAGCAGAAAAAGACGTGCGAACTGCTAGCTGCACTAGTGCAACCGAGCAAAAGAAGAAGAAGAAAAAACTGTCACACTTCACAGATTTTTGATCACAAATTAGTCACACTCTGCAGCCCTGGTTTGTATCCACAAACAATTGTAATGGGATGCGTAGACATGGGGTCAGGAAACATGACTCAACTAAGAAGCTCTACTTCATAAATAGGTTTTGATAATGTGTTGTGAAATCCAAAATTCAAGCTCCCCTTGGGTTCCTATTTTTTATTTTTTTAACAATTCTCTTAAAAGCTTTAGAGCTTTTTTGACTTCAGTAAATGTGAGTTTCTCAGCTATTAAACAACTGTTCAGTTTTTCACTTAAGATAATAAGAGTGCAAGAGGGGTCAGGGTGGTGTGACAGTCTGGGTCGAGTGTTTTTCTGCTTCTACCGGGAGTTTAATGAAAGCTGAAACAGAAGAGGGGAACTGTATCACCCCTCATCCAATCAGAGCTTGTTGCTATGTGTGCTCTGAATCTGCTCCCTTTGTGCTTTAAAAATGGGGGTGTGGGACACACACACATGTGTCACAGAGTTCAGAGTTTTGAAATAGCATTTCACTACCCAGGAGAAGGGAAATAAAAATTTTACGTGGATCTATTAAACACTTGTTGAGTCGTTGTTGACATACTAAGTTTATTGGCAATCTATTGCTCATTACCAACCCTTACGGTCTCTGGCAGAAACTGTTTTCCTGGCAAACTTTACCATCATTTCCAGTAGAAGTCCCTTAACAACAAGGCAGACAATAACAGGAAAGGTGACCGAAAACCCCAGCTGACCTTCTCCTCGTGTTTTAAAGTTACCAGCAAACTTCTCCCCTGCTCTACCCGAGACTGAGAACAAAAGCAGTGTTGTAACAAAGAGTGCTATGAACACATAGATGCCACTCAAGACACACATGACGGGCATGGTTGCGTAAACAGATGGACAGACCATTAATTGTGCACAGAGCGAAGACATGGTATAGAACAGACTGGTGTAGCGACGGCGTACACATTACTGCCCACTCGCATCCACAAGCAGGAGCTTCAATTGTCTTGGAAGAACGTCAAGTTGAAACTCTTGTCACATCCACAAACAAATTCTAGAAAGGAGAGCTTGTTCCCACATGCAGACACGCTTCAATCATCCTGATGGGAATGTTTGAACGCATCGTCCCTGTTGCCTTGGTAACACTCATTCTTCCGCCCCTTCTTCCCTGGTCAGCCGTCCGTCGTTGATCCATCAGGAGGAGAGAATGAATAGTGATGTCATGTATCTGTTTCACCATTCCTAGCAACTTTTTAAGAACTGGAAGGGAATGTGCTGCTGTTTGTTGATATTGCATTGCTCAAGATTAATTGTAATTAGGCATGGACCACAATAATAGCATGATTATAGAATAAATATGACTCAACATATACCAGTTCCAACATGATCTTATTACCTTTGATCAAAACAGACAGTATCATTACAGTTATAATAATGGCTATAAATGGTACTTGTGCTGCACAATATATTGCAAATGTATCCTCAATGCATTATCGCCCCGATCAATTTTAATAGAGCAAAGAACTGTTCAGAGTGCAGGGTTTTCAATAGGATTTTTTTAAACCTGGGGAGGCGAGTGGTGACGATACTAATTAAATACTATAATCAGGCAGCCTTCAGAACGTGTTTGAAACATTACGCTTGAAGGCCAAACTATATTAACTACAAAACTGCTGTCCAAATGCAACACGCATTAACAATTTTTTCAACCTAACCTGCCTTTGGTACTTTTCTTTGGCTTTTTCTCTCCCTCTACTTTGGACTGTCGTCT
This sequence comes from Alfaro cultratus, assembly GCA_903066825.1. Lineage (NCBI taxonomy): Eukaryota > Metazoa > Chordata > Actinopteri > Cyprinodontiformes > Poeciliidae > Alfaro > Alfaro cultratus. The sequence continues at coordinate 11,142 of CAEFZX010020495.1, forward strand.
CTAGTTTTACTTCACTCCTGAGGCCAGCGCAGCACACTGTAGCCAGCTTCGCAGCTAGACAGGCAGGAGCCGACAGTGTTGGTTTTTCAAAATAAAGTAAATTTTAACATTTCATGATATTTAAATTCATTTCAAACTCTGATTATGGTTAGTATAAGTGCACAAATATACATTCTGAAGGTGTGTTGGCTTTTATTTTGCTGTGGCAGTGCGCCATTATCAATTGCCTGTAAAGAAAACCTTAGAGTGCAATAATCGTTGACTGATATCTCCTAAATGACACAAACATTTTGCATGTCAATAACATACTCAGTGTCACTGACAATAATTTTCCACATCTGAGGTGTCCTAAATGCTATGAATGGACTCAAGAAAAAACTTTAATATCACAATTGCAATTTCTTTTGTAATATTGTTTAGCCCTAACACATATTCATAAGTAAATGTAAGAAATAAAGCTTAATAAATTTTAAAGACATTTTCAAATCCTAGCTCTAATTCCAAACAGGCAAATTTGTGTTGTTTAACAAAGGAAAAAAAACAAAAACATGTATTGTTAAGCCAGGAACAATACATGTTACTGGCTTAACATGTATTGTTAAGCCAGTAACATGTATTGTTCCTGGCTTAACAATACCAGTAACATTGTATACTGGTATATATTATATTCCATAATACAGTATATACCAGCAATATATTATGGAATGTGCTTAATACAGCTGAAGAAAACTCACTCTAGCAATTCTTCTGGGATCATCTTGAACTGTAGGAACATCATGCCTTTCTAACTAGCTCAAGCCTTATTCGCTGATGACCATCTGCTTAATGTATAAAAAGGATCAGATCTACCTAATTAACATAAATCCAGTTATCCAATCTAGAGGGGATTGCTCGCCTGTCTGAACACATTTTCCAACACATTAAGGTCAGAACACAAAGCTCTCATAGTTGTAGGACTGTAGCTGACAACAAAAGCTAAAGCTTTCTAAGGAGACATGTTTATGGTCTTCTCAGATTCCTGACAGATTATATCTGTCAGCTTCTCAACATCAGTTTGGGGAACAAGCTAATCTTTGACAGCAGTACTTCTCTAAAAACATTAAACTCTAAAAGTTGTTAACAATCGGTCAGACTTGGGTCATTTCCTTTTTATGTAACGGAGACAAATACTAAACAAAAAAAATTATAATTTTGCCCCTTTTAATTAAATTCACCGAAACTAGCGACAACTGACTATTTTGGTCTATAAACATATCAACCAGCACATTATTTTTTGAGTTTTACGCTTAAAAAGAAACTTAGACAATTGTTAGTGACAAAAGATTTTGACCTATAAATCACATAATAGCAATTCCTTCATTTTTTGTTTGATTCAAAACTACTAACTTTATCAAATAACCTGTCACACATTGACTTACTTACGTGGGGAAAAAAGTTAATCAGTTAAAATTGAAATTGACAGGCCAAGGCTAAAAAAAGAATCTCAGGTTTTAGTCATTGGTGCATGTCTTAATATTCCACACAGAATAACTTACTGTGGAAAAAAATAGCTAATTCTATTTTTGAGAGTTAGTCTGTAGTTGATAAACATCCTCTAGACTGGTGCTGCCTAACCATTGCAAGTTTGGAATACTGGCGTTATGATTGTGGATCGTTGATTTCAGAGCAAAATATGTTGCAGGAGTGAGCATGTTAGTGTGCTGAGTACCTGCATTTGTACAAAGAACGGACATTTGTCTCTGTACTTGTTGTTTTTTTCTTTTTTCTGTTGTTCCATACGGAGTTGTTATTCATTAGTTATCTGAGATGACATCATTTGAGTCCAGTTGGCCCTGAGGACCATCTGGGGTCTGAAAATACTCGTCTTGCTGCAGAGCTGACCACAGAGCAAAAAAGACATTTCACATGGTGGCAGAAATGCTTACTCATCATGCTTACACCTGCTTAGCCGTTAAGTGCATTTGAATACCTTTAAAGGTGCTTTCATGGTCTTATGAGGGAAAGTTTAGTTTAATATTTTATAAACAACCAAATATGACTAATGGATGATATAAAAAATTGTCACAACTATAATAAAATAAGAACTGGACAAAAATAATCTCAATACAAAGTAAAAAGACAAGGATTAGGTATGGAAAAGAGACAACAAGGACTGCAGAAAACTCTTGGTAGCAAAGTGCTTAAGATGCTGAAGACAAAGTGGAGAACATGTACTTTTTTAGAAGCTGTAATGTTTCAGTGGATGGGAGACATTTAATTGATAGCAGAAGGCTCCATAAGGCTCCGGAGACACCATTTCCCTTACAGACTAACTCAATTGAGGAACAGTCCAACGCCCTGCCTTGGGGTGAATTTTAGCGTCTCTGTGGAATAGTAAATTAGTTGTCTGGGCTGTGCTTCAGGAAAAACTTTGATCCTGCATATGAAAGAGTTAGATTTTAGTAACAGCAGTCATGGAGAAAGCCTCTTCAAGGTCAGCACATTAGGAAATAACTTGTGTTTTCGACTATTTTTTATAGTTTTACACTGATAACATTTGCTTCATTATAGGAACTCAGGCTTTGTTAACTTGTCTTGCTGGAAGGTGTTAAAATTCATTAAACATTTCATTATAAGAAGATATACTTTGAAATCAGGGGAACGGTACACTGCAGAAAATGGGAGCCACAAACTTGTTAACATACTTATTTCACTGGGAGCTATAGAAAGGACATTTAGCATTACCACAACTGCCACTGAGTAGCTACAATGAGTCAATCCTGGAGATCCCCTCTAAAAACACTTAAAACTGTCCATTTGAATTGGTCAAACGCCAGATGAATATGCATTAATGTGCTCAGTGGAAACGGTCTTGGCACAACAGCAGAGCCCAAAACATCCACAGATTTTCCTATATTTGCTCTTGGTGGTAGAGCCAATCAAAGAAAATCAATGGCACTCTTGGATTGGCTGCTTTCCAGGTGCCAACCAATAGAATGTGAAGTAACATTGCACCTTAGTATTTCAGCTTTCGAAGCACATTTTCTTTTGACTATTTTAGATATTCTCTGTGTAAAAGTAGGTGAATTTTTTGTGAATATTTTGAGTGAAGTTCCATAGAAAAATGTGCTAATAGGCGAATAATGTATACTGTAAATGATGAAATTGTGATTTTGCTATACAGGCATGAATTGAAATCTGCCCAAAAAAGGCCACCTTTTATTTAGAGTTGCATTAAGATCATCTGTCACCAGGTTTGGTCAGAATGCCAAATTTGTAGCAACCTTCACAAATTTTGGTTCTCTTCAAAGACAGCAGATGTCATTTTGTGTGTGTGAGGTTGACACACCTCATCGAGCCCAGCAGACTGCTGCCTGGAGATTGCTTTAATACGCAGCCTTTCAGCTCACTGGTTATCTAAAGCCTGCAGGCCGCCCCAAGAAATCAAATGTCCTATTCATATCAGCTTAGGACCTCAAAAGATCTTCAATACAAAGTTGACATTTTAAGTCTGTAAAGTACTCTTTCCTAATAAAATAAGTTGCAGCTATTTGTTCTCAGTTTAATTATTTATTCATCTCGAAAAAATTGACTAAGCCTCACCAGAGCAGTTAAAGTATTAGTGTACTTCTCAAGTGGAGCTCATCTATTGATGTGGTGAGTTATTCATTATCTTGTTTCTCAGCTGGTTTGGGCACAGTACAGCAAAGCACAGGATGTAACTCCTAAAATACTTCATATTGCTTCCCTTTTGCTGTTAAAATTGATTATACCGTTAGAAATATGTGCTTTAGATAAAGACAGGTCGAGCTGTGGTATTAGTTCTCAAATTGATTTAAACTTATACAGGAATATACGGTGGCCCTGAGGTGCAAACCACTTCAACAAATTCAAAAACACAACAACATTAAGAAAACGGAAAGGGTATGTCCCAGTGAGAGACCTGTGAAATCGCTGATTGGACAATAGGCATTAATACGTATACGCTGAGTCCTACTTACATCGCTTACATCAGTGGAGAAAACTGCGTGGACTAGTTTCAACCGTTTTACAGTACAAAGTGGACCCACTGCTTTTACCTTTCACAGGTAAGAATTAAAGATAATAATAACGTAAATATACGAGCAGAATTTCTTGACTTTGTGGCCAGTACAGTGCATTTCCGTGGTGAAACAAACTTCTAAACAACAGAGAAATATTTCCTTTGTAACTAAATTGGCCCAGTTAACTACTCTGATTATTTCTTAGCTTAGCTAACTTTTTTTATACTGTGTAGTTTTTCTAAAGAGGGCGAGGTAATGAGAAATCTGTAACGGGCGCTTTTGTCGTTTGTTTATTGTTGATATTGTTACCTAGAAGTTCGCAAGTAAAGTCGCTGTTTGGCTGTGGTCAAACAGCGACTTTAAGGTACGTCAGTTGTCTGTAAGATGTTTCTTATAATTTATGTAGATTAAAATAATTTGTTTGATATAACAG
>CAEFZX010020496.1:0-26901 GCA_903066825.1 Alfaro cultratus
TTTTACTAGAGTACATTTTTGTCTGTGTATTTGTACTTTTACTTAAGTACATTTTTTGAGTACTTTATACAACACTGCTCACAACTGATTAAAGCCACAACTCTTATCAATCCAAGACAACAGGAGCCCTGATGGGTCACAGCCTGCTGGTCAGCATCACCACCCTGGTGTCCAGATTAATCCGTGTGAAAATCTGTAGCCTGTTTGGAGGACTGAGGAAGACATGCAGTTGAGTCATCTTTCAAAATGGCAGAGAATGATTATGCACTGTTTGGATTGTTGAAATTCTTTGTTTTTAGGCTAAAGAAAATCAGAGAAATACGTTTTTTAAAATATAGTTATTTAATTCATCAAAAGGAAACACTCGAGTAACCTCTTTTATTTTTCTCACTCAAAAATATAAACAGAGTGCATAACTGGTGTAATGCCACAAAGCTCCACCGGAGATAACACAGGGGACTTTTTGGACCACTGGGCCTTATGTCACCCAGACCAACTGACCCACAGGGAAAACAATAAACTGACAGGAACTTTTTGCATACTTCCAGATGTTATACGTGTCTCCAGCATAAGAAACCCCCAAGATTCAATCACATCTATTTAAAAAAATACTTTGCTTATCCCAAAGGGAAGTTAAATATCATATTTACTCATCATCCAAGTACCTTTTAAGAATTGTGCTGTTGTAATGTTGCAATGAATCTGAAGAGACCTCTGGCTGAAGACTGTTGCTCTAAGGCAGCAGAGATGATATTCCACAGTAACATGTCCTGGGTGATGTCATCAGTTGTTGCTCTTCTAATCCACTTGTTTTGCTTTTGCTGCTCGTCTTTAAAGAGGTAGTATATTGCATTTTTTATAAATATGCTATATGCATCAAATATGACTTAAAAGGTATTTTACTTTGTAATTTAACACCTTGAAATTGGACCTCAGTTTCTTTCAAAACTCTTGCTCTTTATGAAACTCTGCCTTCAGGAAATCATCACAACGTTGCTGCTCTATTCACCCGTTAACGTTTTCACCAGAGTTTCACTGAGAATCAGCTCCTATAATGAGCTCAGAAAATGTGCAGTTCCACCAGGTGTTTGCTAATTGCTGCTGGCTGGTCTGAGGGAGCTGAGTGGGAGAGGGGTACTCAGTGAGGCGGAAGTTTAGAAACTGCAGGTCAGAGGAGGAGCTTCATCCTTGAAGGCGGAGCTTGAAGAGAGAATCACATTATAACATGATGCAAAGCTTAAAAAAGTTGATTTTATTTAGTACTGCCCCTTTAAATCTATATGGCCGTATGGTTAGAAAGTTGGACATCATCATCGATGGTTTGAACTTCCATCTTCTCTCTCTTTGCTCCTTGGTCCTGTTCTATATCCATGAATCCTCTGTTTTTCAACTCCTCTGGGATTTGGGGTCAGGTATCATTTGACCTTGGAGGATGCTAAAACAATGCATTGTTGCCACATTTTCGCATCATAGCAACGGCCCGAAAGTTTCTTAAAAAAAGTATCCACAAACCAAAGAAAATAATTGTCCAAACATGCAACGCCTTGACCAAAGAAGCTATAAACAAACGTTAACAAGAAGAACAAATCAGAACTAACATCACAGAGGAACGCCATCATGCTACCACCCAATGTGCCACCATGGAAAATGTTGCTTTTTGTTGGTTTTTTACTTCTCATTGCTGCCATCCCAGAGAGAAACCTGCTGCCTGGACTGTTACATACCTGTGCTGAGAGAGATGACCTGATCCCCAAACCAACTCAAAGGACTCTGTGCCAATAATCCCAGACTTAAGAGGTTTGGTGTCTCTGTGTGACTTGAATGGCTGACGTCTTCAGAATCAAAGGTTGGACCGCTTTTGTTTCCGGCCACAGTGAGAGTGAAGGACAGCAGGTGTCCACTGAACAGGAACAAAACCTCTTTTTTTCTGCCTGCCCTCTGGTTCCAGTTCTTGTACAGACAACTATAAATCAGGGAAAGAAGAAGTTTTCCACATGGAAGTTTGACAAAACAATCTGCTAAAGATCTTAGAACTTGTAGAGTATGACGGGTTGAATTATTATCATTTGGTAAATGTTTTCTGACCTTTGTGTCCTGGTCAGTAGAAGTAGATTGTTTGTCCCACGTTGTACATTGTTATGTTTATGTAAGTTTGATTTCTTGCCATTAAATACTTTAAGATTCAAGAAATTTTGTCCAAGCAGCAGAAACATAATAAAAGCATATTATAAAAACAAGATACTATAAAGTACCAGATATGTAACATACAACAAACAGTACAGCACAATCGGTCAGGTCATTAGACTGTTAGTTTTGTGTTCTGATGGCTGTGGGGATAAATACATATGAATTAGTTTAGAATACATGTAAATACAAATTAGTTTGTTGATTTTCTCAATTTGAGATTGAGTTTGAGATTTCAGTGTTCTCTCAAACTCCATGAATTGCTCTGGCTTGTGTGTTCGGGCAGACATAACCAAACCAAAGATGTGTGTTGCTTTCTTTCTGCATTCTGCTTTTAATCTGCTGTGAACACTCATTCCATCTCTGCTGTTTAACCTCGATATAGTGTTAAGTTAGTAAGAAAAACCTGAATTTTTTTTTTTTTACAGCTTCTGTTTTATAGATTGAGATTTTATGCACCCAGACACATTGCATCTCTGGGTGCTCAAGTATATAAAAAAGGGCACCTTGTGTGATCCATTGAATTGCCAGCCACATATTACATTTAAAAAAAAAATAATTCAGACCACAGCACATCCCTGGTGTACATTTAACCCCTAGTCTGTTAAAATGTGAAATAACTGATCATCCAATTTAGAAGAAAAATTATGCATGTTAGATTGAGGACCAGTTTAATTCAGTTTAATTGCACATACGTATAAATAAGACTGATTTACAAAATATACACTAGCATAATTTATTGTAGGGCTTACATACACTACAAGCTCCACAGATTTGTTCAAAGTTCAAAATAATTGTCATGACTGATTTCAACTGTAAAGATCTGGTCGACGGTTCTGACAGAGACACTTGTTAAGTGAATCCAAATTTTCTACAAAATAAATATGTTTGAATCCTCCAAAAGGTTCAAAAGTTTGAAGTTTTTATTAGAAAATGTGTTTTATTTTTGTGGAGCGTATTAACAGACGGATCAGGGAGTTCTGGGCTAAATCCTGATGTTGACCTCATCTGTCCACGATCTTCCAGGTAACCTAGGATCTGGTTGCGGGTGAAGCTGACTAAACAGTGAAGTTTGACCTGGAGAGGGCGCTCTATGATGCTGACCCCATTTTGTGGTGCCTGGCTGGAGGAGATCATTGCTAACACAAGACAATGACTTCAACTATATGTGCTTTATTTATTGCTTTTAACTAATTAGATTATTAGGTGGACACTTTGGTTTTGGTTAAACACAACCTTCCTACTTTTTAACATTACTTTTATTTTTTCACAGGTTCTATCTTTGCATTTCAGGTCTACTTCAAAGAGAAATTGGTTGACTTTGTGGAGGGCAGATTTTTTTCTACTAGACTGGTTTGAGTCTTGTCTAAAGAACAGTGACTTCTTTGTGTCAAAGGCATTGGAACAGACATTAGTCCCATGTGGGGAACCCCAAGGTTCAGTCCCGGGGCCCCTTCTATTTTAATATCTGCTGCTGGTTTGGATTGTAACAATTAAGATTAGCTATCAAAACTACGCAGATGAAACAAAGGTCTACATTGTAATATCACCATGTGACTCTGAACCCATCCAAGCACTGAACACATGCTGAGACCAAATCAGTAATGAAGTTATTATCTTCAGACCGAAAGGGGAATGATCCAGAGTCAGCTCACAGCTTCAGTTACTACAGCCAGAAACTACAGATCTAGGGAGGTGGGAATGGTCAGAGTCCATCGCCACCTCAGTGTGGTGATGACCTCTGACCTGAACCATCAGAGTCACATAAAGACAATTACAAAGTCAGGCTTCCATCAGCTAAAGAACATTTCCAGGATTAAATGACTTATGTCGCAGCAAGATCTAGTGAAACTCATGCATTTATCTTTAGCCGCATTGATTACTGCAGTCATTTCTTTACAGCTCTCCCTAAAAAATCCTCCATCTGCAGCTGATTCAGAATGCTACTGCTGGCATTCTCACTAAAACCAGGAAGTTAGCGCACATCACCACAGTTCTAAAAATACATTTTAAAGTATTGTTGCTAGTTTATAAATCACTGAACGGCTTAGCACCACAATACATTAAAGAGCTGCTGCTGCTGTATCAACCTTCCAGACCTCTCTGGTTCTGGTTCTGGTCTGCATTCACAGGACCAGAACCAAACATGGAGAAACAGCAATCGGCTTCCATGCACCACAAATCTGGAATACACTTCCAGAAACCTGCAAAGCAGATGAAACACTGAGTTCCTTTGGATCCAGACTGAAACCCACATGTTTAGAGTTTCCTTTGATTAACAATAACTGGAACATTAATCAATATATTTGATGTGCATTAGCTTGATGAAGGCATTTGACAAAATGTAATGTTGCTTGTTTGCTGTTCCCAACATAATTGGCTATTTATTCATTATGTAAAGCTCTTTGAACTGTGTTGTGCTGAAATATGCTGGACAAATAAGCTTGACTTGAATTACAGGAAGGGATATGCGAATGGGACTCTAGTTGCATAATTGACAGGTTAATCCAGAGAACTTGTAGGGTGAAATCAAATTTTGTTTATGAGGCAAAACCAAGAAATGCAGAGAAACTGTGCAACAAAGTCAGGAGCACATGCCTATAGTTGTGAATACAACTAAATGAAGAAGCACAAGACACTGAAGCTGGTTTTTACACCTCGGTGTCAACAAACCCTGTAATAAAGTTTGTTTTCACATCTCTGCGACCGCATAAACACTCCAGGCCTTTTTTGCAGCCATCTGCCACCTCTTATCTCCCCATCAGCTTCCCGCATCGACTGTTTTTTGACAAAAGTGTCAAACAGGAAGTTGAAAAACCTTCTAACCTACTAAACTCGTGTGGGCGTTCACAACAAACACAGCCCGCGTGTGGCGACAGTTGAAAAGTTTGCAGAGGAGTCGAGTCGTAGTTAAAAAAAATATTTATTGAAATCATATAAAAATAGCTTCTAACATAATTTACAATTCTAAATCAAGTGGGTGAAAAAAACAAAAAAAACAATCCCAAGTTTTCTCATACACACACACCATTCACTCAAACACCAGCGTGTGGTGGACACTGGTTACCATCAGTAGACGTTGAATGTTTACATACATTAAAAATGGAAGTGCTTTTCAGGATTATTTACACTTTATTTACACACACACACACATCTGCTCTTTGAATATTTCAAGCCATAATAAATATGGTCAAAAACAAAAAAACTCCATCTTTGTTTTTTTCTCTTAAATAATCCGTGGGCCCTTCAGTGACTGAGGAATGAAATATATACATTCATAGACAGCCGAAATTCTCTCATAAATAAATAAATACATTCTGCCATGATAGAAAAAAAATTAGCTCATTAGGCGTGTGAGAGCTGTCACAACAATAAATATTTTATTTACAATTTTTTTGTCCCCAACGAATTTTTAAGACCTGTGTGAGGCACATTTTTTCTTTCTTTTGAAAATGTTTTTTTTAAATCTCAGCGTTTAAAGAGCAGAAGATGTTTGTATCTCGGTGTGTGTTGCGTTGCATTGTTGTGTGCATTCAGGTTGAAGAGACTCAACACTTTGAGTTAAGCCCTGTGTTTGTATACAGTACAACACAGGAAGTAGAAGAAGAAGAGGAGGAGGAGGAAGGTGGAGTAGAGGTGGATGTTGAAGTAAACAGACTGAGGTAAGTCCAGTGTTTTTTTTCTTCTTCTCTTGATTCTGTTTGCACGAGTTGCTGCCGGCGCTATGAGGTCGTCTGGTTGCTAATGACATTGGAGTAGTGGTGATAGTAGTGGTTGTAAAATAATAAATTACACAGGCTTTACTGATCTAGGCCTATGAGAGGGGAAAACAAAACAAGCCTTGTAAAGAGGAAGTAAACAAAAAGGTTTCTTTTTTCTGTTTGTGTTTAGAAATTCAAGTATTTTCAGGCTCCCCTTGCCTAAAACAATCTCACATAAGGCACTTTGTTTTTTCTCTTCGGAATTTGGCGCCAACGCCTCCGCTCTGTTTTTTTTTGGAGGAAAACCAGCGGAACGCTGCGAGAGCTAGCGTAACTTGGGCTGTCCGCGTGCCGCTCAGTTCGCCCTCCTGGACGCCTGCACTGAGGCTCGGCGAAGGCCTCCGGGGTCGCTTTGTCACGCGAAGCCTTTACGTGTCAGTTCAGTTCAGTTCTATTGGGACTGGGCGAGCCCCGTCACCGGGCCGCAGCGGTGGCCATGAAGGCGGCGGGCTCGTGGGCAATGCTGTGTAGCCTAATCTCGGCAGGCGACTTCTCCGTCTGCACTGTGGAGGGTACCACCGACGGCGAGGTGTTCTGCATCCACGAGTGGTTCATGATGTCCTCAAGGGACGGCCGGTCAGCAGGCCTCAGGCATAAGCACCACTTGATTAGCTGCTGGCACTCTGGAGGAAGAGAAGGGGAGGGAGAGCTGGTTAGACGACCGTCGGCACCAACTCATGAGAGCGTTGCAGAGGCATGCGTGCTCACCTGTGGAGATTTTCCTCCGGAACAGAACCTGTGCCTTGGTGATCTCCTCATCGTGTTCAAACGGGATGTCTCCACACACCATGTCATACAGCAGGACGCCCAGGGACCAAACGGTGGCTGAGCGGCCGTGATAGCGGTGATACTTGATCCACTCTGGTGGACTGTACACTCTTGTGCCTGTTAGACAAAAAAAAAAAAGCAATAAAGGCTATTAATATTAGAAGAACAAGAATGTAATTAAAGTAAGATACACAACAACCTTAAGCTAATGAATGTTTAAATTATTATTATTATTGTTATAATACTGAAAATGAAAGCATTTAAGAGTTCCAGCTAAGCCTGCTCAGCTGCCAGGCAGCGTGACGTGCTGTGTTTGTGTTTAGACAGAAGCGCGTGCGGGAGGGAGGGAGTGAGCAGACATGTGACTTTGTTTACAAACTTTGAGTTGTAAAAATACCGCTTCCCTCCGATAGGGGGCGACAAGGCTACAGCCCTGGAGCGAGCGGAGGAAGATGACACAACCCAGGAATTTCTGCTACATAACTCTTCAGTCTACATACTATGTAACCTTTATCCAGGCGGCAAAAAAGCTTTTTTTTTTCTTAAATCAACATACCGTCAAAGTCAGTGTAGACGGTGTCTTTGAGCAGAGCCCCGGAACCGAAGTCGATGAGCTTCATCTCTCCGGTGCGGAGGTCAATGAGGATGTTCTCGTCCTTGATGTCCCGGTGAACCACGCCGCAGCTGTGGCAGTGCCGCACGGCCTCCAGCACCTGCCGGAAGAAGCTCCGCGCCAGCTCCTCGGGCAGGGCGCCTTTCTCGGTGATGAAGTCGAACAGGTCCTTGACGGTCTCCGGCCTCTCCATGACTATGATGAAGCTGTCGGGCCGCTCGAACCAGTCCAGCATCTTGATGACGCCGCGGAAGCCGGTTCCGACCTTCTTCAGGAGAACTATTTCCAGCGGCACGCGCGAGCCGTTAGCCTGAAGAAACACAAATAAAAAAATAAAAAATTAGATAAAAAAATAAAAAAGTATCTGTCAGAAGGAAAAACGCCGGAATAATATGAATAGTTTCTCACCAGTTCTGCCCACTCAGTCACTCGGTCCTTGGCTACATGTTTGACAGCCACCTAGCAAGGTAAAGAGGAGACCGCTTTAGAAGAGGTAGTATACAACAACAAAATATGTAAAACCGCCATTTTAAAATGACAATATGTGAATATAAAAGGTGAAAAGTGGACTAACCGGAGCTCCGTCGGATGTCCTCGTGCCGGAGTAGACGGTGCCGAAGCCGCCGCTCCCCAGCACTGCGCCGACCTGATAAAGCTTCTCGAAAGCTTCTTTCTCCTTCACTGTAACACAGAAACACAACCCGTGAACATCAGAGCGGGCAAAAAGCTCTACGTGTCCCTGTTAATTAGCAAGCGAAGCTTTAGAAATGGGCGGCCAGCCATTGCTGAAGCCCCCCGCCACTCCATGGACAGCTCAGTAACGCAGAGGGATACGGAAAAAAAACAACAAAACCCCCCCAAAAAACAGGGCGTCTAACCTTGCTGAACTTGCAGCTGCATTTTCGCCGGCATATCCACGGCGGAGATGTGAGCCAGAGAATTCAGCTTGGACAGCAGCATTCCTTAAATCAAATCCAGCACGGCGAAGCTCGGCGAACACGGCTGTAAAGGTTTTATTCCAATAGAAGGAGCCTCCCGTCGCGTCTTGTTGGGGCTGCGTGTCCACGTTGCAGGAACAAAAAAAATGCGGCAAGGATCCTCTCATCCAGACAGAAGGCAAAATCCGCCTGTGGTCCAGGAAAGTAAGAAAAATAAGAAGGCAAAAAACAACAACTCGATGTATGGATGTGATCTCTTTAAAAGGAAACCGACAAGAAAGCGCAGTTGTTCCCCCGTGATATATGTAAACAGAGGAGTAACGACGAGACGGATCACTAAAGTGGAAACACCGATGCCTCGGCCAGACACCGGCTTCTGGAAACAAAAACCTGGGGGTAGGACGTTTATAAGGCGGTAGTAGAAGGCGTAGCGATAAGCTCCTTAGTCTTTGATAGCCCCGCCCCTTTGCCTCCGTGAGCCAATGGGGACGCAGACACGCACGTCAATCACAGGATGAAAATAGAGACAGCTTCGTAACCGACGGGGCCAGACAGACGTGGCGGGAATCAAAACGCGCCAAAAAGGGCTGGAATGATGCGTGATTAGGGATTCATGTTGGAGGGAGGATGCGAATTCAAAAGCCGAAAGATTTTGCCTCCTTCAACACATGAAAAATACAAATAGTATCACTAGAGTGCTTTATTTCATATTTAGTATGTGACATTATTACATCTAGATATTTACTTAATTATAAATGTGAATTAATAGTTTAATAATAATAACAATTTGAAACTTCGACTGCACATGAATACAGCAGCACTTTTGTTTGAAATAAAGTTATTTGAAAAATAAACAGACATTAAAGTCTTGATTAATAATAATCGCTTCAGGCTTTCAGTGTGTTGCTCTGTAATGTTTTTTTGTTTTTTTTCTGCAGCAGATCAGGCAACCGACTCACAGACTTGTTTTCACACAAAAGAGGCACAAACAACCCGAAAGCAGTTCATCATTCCGGGTTTCATCTACTCCAGCCGTCATTTACTCTAATCGTTTTCGCATTGAAACAAAATAGTTTATTGGCCGCAGTGGAGCCCCCTCCCCCCCCTCCCAAACTGCGCCGCCGCGCTTCAAAGCGGCGCAGGAGGAGAAAAGGCGCATTCCGCTCATTCTTTCAAATTGGGTGGCCGCGTTTGTGGGTCGTTCACAGGATGTGGGAAACTGGAGATAAAAGACTTCCATTTACCCCGCCCCATCCTTCTCCCCCATCCCCTCTTTCTTTACCCGTCACCCCTCCTGCCGTTTCTCTCCACCCTGCTTTTCCCGCGCATGTTATTGTCTGAATGGCTCGCGCCTCCTGCTTCAACTCACCTTTTGTTTTCCTTGGATTTTTTCCCCCTTTCTTTTAGTGCATTTGTACAACTTGCGAAATCAGACTCGAAGAAATTTGAATCTTTAAGCGTTATTAAAGTTTAAAGAACAAGACAATGCCATTAAAAGTATGACCATCCAGCCACGTGCGTCATGAGATGAATGTGAAAAGTCAGTGGAGCGTCTCTCTGGATGTCTGCAGGTGATTCTGGGTAGGTGGTGGAATGAAACTTGCTCGAGTTTGAACAAAAAGCCCCCGGGGCAAATTCCTCAGATACCTTCTTGAAAGTGTGAGAGTTGAAAACGAGCCTATATGCAAATCATCTCTTGCTCTGCTCCGCTAGTTTTTGGGAGGCATTCAGCACGCCGCAAATAAATAACGTGGAATTTCCACTCTGCAGGTTTAATAAGTTTTTTGTTGTTCTTGTTGTTGCCTGGTTTCATTTTTGAGCAAAATCACAGCAATCTGTGTCCTCTTTATTTCCCTCTCTTTTCCTTTCAGAGAGAAAAAAAAAAAAAGCAGAGGTCTTGTTTACATTCAGAGCTTTCTGCATCCAGCATGACGTCCTGAGACAAAGAGGCGTCTTGCTGATTCTGAATCCAGATTGAAATTTGGGATGATCTGCCTGAGTAGTTTAGGCTCTCCTTAATCTCTGCCTTTTGGTCGATAATCTCCTAATATTTAGTGCTTACTTATTTCATGATTAATCTATTCTAAACCCTGGCTTTTTCTCTCCTGTGCAGTGTGTATTTTTTATTAACAAAAATAGTGTTTTCAACATGGTTTCATTCATAGTTTTGAGCAAAATATCCACTAAAAACTGCTTCAGGAATTTGTGTTAAGGCCCAAATGTGGAATAATCTGATTTATAAAATCCAGCGCAACCAGTTATCCTCTCCTAACTATGCTATTGTGGAATATTATCTGTGTGTTTTGGAGTCAAGTGGACTGAATGCATATGCACAGGATTCTTTTTAGAATTCCATTTTGGATTAGAGACCAAATACAGTAATTTGATGGGCAATTTTAGTGCAAACATTTACTTAACTGTGGCAGCCATCTTGAAAAATCCAACAATTATCATTAAGTGTGATTCATATGCACCCAATTATGTGTAACATGACACCAAAAGTATTCATCTGTGAAATTGACAAATGTAGAGCAAAAATACATTTTCCTCAACGACCACGTCAGCCATCTTGAAAAATGGCCGGCATCTTGAATTTTTCTGTGGCTATCATTATTTCTTAATTTTTTTTCCATTTTCAAAAAAATCGAACCGGCAACATCAGCGCCGAGTTAGATTCTTATATCCGCATTTGAAAGATATGTCTGCAATATTCAGTTGGTCAAAAAATGCATGTTTTATAACAACTATTATAGCCATCTTGACAAAACTAAAACGTATCAATAAACATGATTTCTGTGGATCCAGTTATGCATAATTTGGCACCAAACTATACACAATTTGGGGGCAAATATTTATCAAATATTACATTTGCCTTGGCAACCATGATAGCCATCTGGAAAAATGGCTGCTGTCTTGAATTTTTAAGAAGTTAACGCTATTTGTTTTTTTTGTTTTTGTTTTATTTATTTATTTATTTTTTCTTCAAACAGGCGAAAAGGAAACATCTGCGCCAAGTTAGCTCCTTGTGTCCACATGTGGAATATTTTGCTGAAATATTCACATTCATATGTGCCACAGTTTCAGGTTGTGATGTGAAAATGTGAAAACTGTCAAGTAGCATGAATATCTTACCAGGCCACTGTTCATCTATCAATACGTTGCACAATTCTGTGTTCCAAAATGATTTTATCTGCAGCCACCTGTTGAAGCGGTGCTGGAGTTGCAGTCAGAAGTGAGTTTCATGTTCAACCAGAGGTCCTGAAGAGGTGTGTGTAAACTGAGATGACCGGTGACGCAAAAACGTCACCAGTGACCGCATTATGGTTTTTTTGGGGGTGTGTGCGTGTGTGTGTGTGCTGCAGATATTCCTGCCTGCATGGATCAGCAGGGTTCGAATGACAGCCATCCAACCCCATCTGTCAGAAGGACATATTATTAGTTTGGGACCAGCTGCTCACACCAATATCTGGAAGTCTCAGTTACTGATGTTGCCACGGCAGCAGGTTCATACAGGAAAGCAGGACTGACATATCTATGTGGCCACGCATTTGATCATCTCTAAAAATTTTTGCCTACTTTGTTGTTAACGGTGACGTGCTCAATATCCTGGAACTCTGTAGACCATGGGTGGAAAAAAACAGCGCAGTGGCTGATTATTTGGTTTGCATGCGCAATAGCTGTATTTCTATGAATTACTTCCTCTTTCTAGAGAAATAGAAACCATAACCAGAGGAACGTTACACAACACCAGATTATGTTTCTTCACAAAAAATGTGCAGAATTCTTTGATATTTCTTTTTTCAAATTGCTTTTTTATTACATTATTATAAAAACCAACATCTTGGTTGCTACCCATTAAAAAACAACATGTATTTACATTTCAAAGTTGGAATACTTTTGCTCTCGAATTGCAAGAAGTTTTTTTTTTATATATTCAAATGCATGAAAAATATGCACAGTTTTTTGATATTTCCTTTTCATATTGTATTTTTTATTACATTATAATAAAAACATCTTAGTTGCTACCTATTAAAAAATACAAGTATTTACATTTCGGATATGTTAAAGTTTGAATGCAGTGGCCCTGGGATGTTTTTTTAAATTTTTTATATGTATATTGAAACCTGTGAAGAAACAAACATTGCTTTCATTCTGCTGCTGTAAATCTGCAGAGGATGCTACACGGTATCCACCTGAAGCAGCACATGTTCCACCCCATCTTGATACTGTAAAGTTATGCAATGTTGTATCCTTACTGACTACAAACTTGGAACTTCACATGACTTCCCTTATCTCTTCCCTTTCAAGGCATCCTTGACCCGGCTCTCCACCCTCAACCTGCTTCAGAAACTTACGATACTTCCTGCCTGACACATTAACTGAGTGAAAATTGCATTTAGCCCCTTTATGTCTTTTCATTTCACGGTGCCTCGCAAAAGTATTCACGCCTCTTATTGTATTTTGTCACGCTACGGCCACAGAGCTCCATGTGTTTTATTGAAATTCTGTGTGAACTGGTGCAAGTTTGTGACGCAGAAAGATAATAAAAAGTGATTTTCTTTCAAACGTGACCTCTGATTCATATTTTTGCTTTTTCTTTTTTTTTTAAATAAAATAAATCAAACTCAGGTTAAATTGGAAAATTAAATTTCAAGTCTTCCAACAGAGTTTCAATTGAATATGGGTTTGGACTTTGAGTAGGCCATTCTAGAAAATGAATATTCTTTGATCTGAACTGTTCCACTGAATCTTCAGCCGCGTGGTCAGGGTCGTTATACTCGCTGGAAACTAAACTCCACCCCCGTCTAAACTACCTTACAGCGATTAGCACAACAACGATTCCACAGGTTAATGCTGCTACTACTACTGATCTATTCAATAAATTCAAATATTACTGAAAAGTCTATTTATTTCAGAGACTTTATCAATAAGTGAAATATGTTAGTTAGATTAATTCTTATAGATGTTTGAAAACCTTTATTTTTGCTAATTATGATGATTTTCCACTTACAGGTAATTAAAAAAAAAGACATTTAAAATTAGAACATTACATCAGACCAACAAAAAACACTATCTAAAGAAAACAGGAACGTGGGTTTAATGAATCTTATATTTAAAATCTGCTTATTTTCAAAAGATACAAACAGACCTCATATGAACACATATTCTATGTTATTGAATATGATTGTATGTGTGGCTGCAGGTAATTGGGTGTTCAGTAGAGGTGTGTGATATGGCTTCTGCACATTTTGGTAATGATTCCATACTGAGTAAATACATGTCCAGTATTGCTGATGCCGATACAATCCTGGTAAATTGCAGATACGTTTAATTATGAAGTTTGATCTTATCAACAAACTTCTGACCCTCAGATGTTTTTGTGTTTTGTTTTTTTTTTTCTTTGAATTATTTTTGTTAAAACCTGGGACAGAATTTGGACAGAGTTTATGGGTGTCTACAAAATACTTTAATAACATAATAACAGAAAGATCAGAAAAACAGAACAAATTTATGTGGGGTTTTTTTTTCCTAAAAAAAGAGAGTAAAAATCATCATCATGTGAGAACTAATCAAACCAAAATCTTTTTTGAGTTAAGTTGGGAAACTGCAATTCAAAAATGATGTTTGATGGCTTGAAATATTGATATTAAGCTGATATTGGTATTGTATCAATACCACGCTATTATTGATATGGTACTGATACTGGCTTGATATTGATGTTATCGATTTTTTAGATTGATCCCACACCTTTTCAGTTCAGGTTGCATCAGTGGGTTTAATTTACTCTATTTACTAATTTGCTGAATTTTGAAGGCCGTTACATGTACTGAATCAGACTAAAGGGAGATGAAATTAAATAAATCAGAGTTTTGTGCTTAACCTGCCCGCCCCCCTCCATAAAGAATGTGAAAAATGTTTCTGTATTCCTGTCCTCGTCTTAGCTAACAGGTCCAATCAGCTGGCTCGGCTCAGAGAACTTGTTTTGCTCAGACGTCATCATCACGTCTTCAGCTGTTGCTTCAAATCCCACCTGGTCCCACCCTGCAGGAGTCAGGAGAAACAGCAGGAGTTTAAATGGAGGCCAGTATATCTTCACCCCACGGCTATTCCTGCAGCAGCTCTTTGAACGATGAGGAGTTCTGAAGCTGGACCGGTCCAGTCCGTCTTGGGGACGCAGTGGACGGTGGCTGGGGGGGAGGGCTGCAGATCTAGAACAAAGTCAGGTGCTTCATGCTGTTATTTCACGATTGACAAAGATTAGCGCATAATTACAGGAAAATTGTAATTGGTCGTAAAGCTGCCCCACAGCCCAGCAGGAAGAGCAGCATCCCCTCCCTCACCCAAACACAGCCGGCCCGTGTCGTTTACCCCATCAGCTTGCTAAACAATGAAGCCCTCAGGGACGTCGTTTCGAACCACTTTGGATTTGACAGCAAGGAATTTATAGTTAAAGTAAGAGGTGGCTCTGATGTACAGCTTTCAGACCACTCTTCCTCTTCCTCGCCGTCTGACCCAGGGGTCAGCAACCTTTACAAACCAAAGAGTCGATTCTGCCCTCAGTCTAATTAAAACTTGTTGAGAGCCACAAATCTTATATAACCTTTTGTGTAAAAACCAACTTGGATATATGCTACAGGCATTTTTTATTTTTTTTAAAGAAGAATCATTTTGTTTCTGTTTTTCGATTTCTAAACAAAGAAATTGAAATATAAAATATTTATTGTATTTATTAAAACACAAATTCACACTAGTTTCTAGTGCAGTTACAGAAATAACTTTCAAATAACTTTTCAGCAAGCAACATAAACTTCAAGAATGTCTCAATATTGATAAAATCTGTTTCCATTGGTAAATTTTTCACTTGCAAAGGAGAAAAACGTCTCGTTTTCTGTTTTTAAACATGTTTTGAGAAGGGTATTGTTTTCAGTGTACATTTTCTTCTACACTGCAAAAACTAAATCTTACTAAGTTTTTTAAATCTAATTTCTAGTAGAAATATCTTAATACACTTGCAATAATACAACAAAAATAAAAAGCAAGTAACTAAAAATAAAGAACTTGTTTCAAGTTGATAATTCCTGAATATTGATATTGGCAGATTTTTTTCACTTTGTAGTTTTTGTTCAATCAATATTCGAGAATTACTGACTTGAAACAGGCTCTTATGTCTTGCTGAAAAGTTACTTTAAGTTAGTTTTGTCTTATTTCAAGTGGACTAAGAAATGTGAACTGGAAACTGGACCAAAAATACTTGGTAACATTTAGTGCTTTTGCAGTGAACAGAATGTTGACGTTAGTAAAAAATGTTGTGAACAGAAACAGGAGTTATGATGAGGCAAAACGATTCTCATTCATGAGTCACTCTATGCAAAAGAATAATGTTCTTTGTTCTTCTTTATTAAAAAAAATTAGTTTGTTCTGCGCTGTTTTAGCCAAATTACTAAGCAACATCGCTCTGAATTTCACTGTGATTGATTGCACCAAATTATTCAAATAGGAATTATGCAAACATTTTCCAGAGGAGATCACTGCAGTTTCTACAAAATGTCAAATTTTTCTGTAACACTTTTACAAAATGCAAAACTATTTTATATTTATTGCATTTTTTTTACAACCTTACAAAAACAAAACAAAAAACTCCAAAGTACTCCTACAAAATTATATACAAAGTTGAACTTCTTTTTAAGAAAATGTTTTTCTATGCCCGGGTCTTCCAGGGTTAAAGCTCCACAAATAAACAAACGATGAAACATCATCTGTCACGCTTCCTATTTAGCTGCAGAGTGTTTTTAATCCTCTCCAAATAAGAATAGCTTCCGCATGTGTTTCAGTCTGACGTGTGTGTGGGTGTGTGTGTGTGTGTGTGTGTGGGAGGTAGGAGGAAAGGAGAAATTATTTTTAGGGGTCAGTTAAAGGCAGACGGAGATGCTGCGGTGTGGTCAACCTCTCCTCAGGTAGCTTCCTGCCCCCCTCCTCACCAACAGACCTGACCGACAGGGCCATGAGAAAACCCTCTGACTGACATCAAACGGCGACCTTTCTGGGAAAAGCCCCCACGCAAGGTTTGCAGCTTACCCCTAAGGTCACCAGAGGTCAACTTTCATGTCATCACAGGCCTTGTCTAGGGTCAGAGGTTATTGGCATACCTGTGTAGCGCCACTCAGACTGTTCCTCTGAGGAATTAGCCCCACTTGCCCCAGTTAAAGAAGTTGATTGCCAAAGAGAGACTATTTATGGTTTGTTTATAGCCATTGTTGTGCTCGTTAAACGGGGAAGTGGTAGATAATCGGTGTGTAAAATTAGGCAGGGTGCTGTCAAGGTTGCCAATGGTTACAATGACGCGACTGTTGTCAGCTTCAGATGTGTCTGTTGTGGGGTTTAGATGACAGGAAATAACATTTCCTACTTTATCCCGGGAATTCCGTCTGGATAATGACGCTGTTGACAGAAAGGATTATCCTCTTTCCTCGAAAAGCAGAAAAACAGAAAATATTACCATCTTGCGGACAGACTTAGCTTGATGGTATTCGACTGTAATTATGAGCAAGTTATGGATTTGCGCAAATGTTGTTGACTTTTATGAACTTGAGCAGCACAAATCCAGGAAGCATGTAGAAGCCTCCCTGTTTAGTCATAATCCATAGAAACATGTTTGGTAGAGTTAAGACTAATTATTACTGTTGTGCATGTTTGGTGTTATTTCACTTTACTTAGCATTATATATTTTTGTGTTCATTTAGTAATGTGTTTGTCTTATTTGATGATTTTATCTCTTCTTTGCTTGTTTTCTATTTTCATTTAGTATAATTTTACCATTTCTAAAAGTTGTAATGCCTCTTATTTTAGACAATAATTTAGATCTTTTTTTCCAGCTCAGTTTGTACTTTATTTATTTATTATGTGATGTGCTTGGTTCCAGTGTTAGACTTTCCTAATTTTTGACAATCTGCTAACATAATGAGGCAAGATGCCACTTCTATCAAAACAACAGCCAGGATGTCATATAAACACACAATAAATTAATGTCTAAAATAAAGTTTGTCATTCTGGCATTGTTTTATTTGCAGCTCACTGGTTTACTGTGTCCGTCGTTTCCATAGACACAAGGAACTGAGCCCTCAAACAGACTAAGTCTTCCAAATCCTTTTTGATACTTGGAGAGAACCTTTTCGAAGGTTCTCTGAAACCTTCGAAACCTTAAGTGAGATTTATTTTGGGCGTCTTCAGAGGGGGTCTCGAGTGTTTGCTGGTTAGCTGTGGTTCCTAACCCACCTAACCAGCGTGAACACCAGGGGTCCACCCTTTCTCTTTGGAGTCACCTTTCCTTGCAGATCTGTGTTGGTCTGTCACTTTAAACCCCAATAAAATACATGGAAGTTTAGAGTTTTAACCTGACAAAATATGCCAAACGTCACTATGAAGACATATACTAACAATAGAAACATGTTGCTGTTGTTGTTAGGAACCGCAGGACTGGAGTCACCACACCACAACTTGTGGTATTAGAGCAAAGGCAGAGCTGCTGCTGCTGATGATAATGATGATGAACTCTTGGTGCATCATTTCCAGCTCCTGCGCTGTAATGCTGTTACTGTCAGAACCAGTGCTGAACCAGGAAGAAAGCTCTGTGTTGTCACCTTCCCACGGCGGCTGAAGAGGGGAGAGGGCTGGTGGTGAGGGTTGTTGTTGAGCACGGCCCGTGCGCATTCATCCACGTGGGAAACCAGCAGCGGTGACATATTAAACTGGCGTCACAAACAACCCAGTATCACTGCCGAGGAATGCGCCCTGTGGGATTATCTCAAACTTCCCACAGGGACAGAGAGTGAGGGAGAGGGGAGTTTCTGCTTTCCTTTCTGTTCGGTAATCAGCTGTTCAGTTTTTATTTCCAGCAATGTCCTGAGAAAAAACAAACAAAAAAGCCCCCAAACACCCCGTTAGGGGCAGGTTGAGCTGATTCCACCTATTAATAGTTCCTCTGTTGTGGGACACTGAACGAAATCCCCACGAGGGAGGAAACATTTAGTCCTGCTTAAGCATTTAAAGGTTGCCTCCGCTCTGTTTTGTTATGTACCACACTCTAGTTTCAGCTCTAACTTTCCCTTTCTTTCTGTAGCTCTCTCTGCCTCCATTCCCCCACCCTCTCATGTTTACAGTCGATTTGCATCGTGGCCTGGGAAGAAGGGGCGAGCAGTTTTTGTTGTCGTGGCGCTGAAAGAGGGGGGTTTCCCACCAGTTTCTCCCTCTCATCCGGCTGAATCAAAACACCTCTGTGTTGCTGCCGGTGATGTCATGGCCCAGAAAGCGCTCAAAGCTGTTTCCCTGGGAAACCCCATATCAGGAAATCCAGACACCCTCCCCTCCCCTCCGCTCCCCTCCTCTTCTCTCCCCTTGATTGTTCTAGCAGGGCAGCTTGGAAAGAGCTGAGGTTTCTGATTAGGTTCCCATCCTTCTGCTGGTGAAGGTAGCCAACTTGAACTTACTGAACTCAAATTAACTGGCCTTTACAAGACGGGCTTTAAAAATTCCCGCAGAGGAATCACTATTGCCCGATTTATTGGGTCATTCGCCTTTAGGCTCGCATAAACTCTAGCAGTGATCACTAACTCTTTGTACTTCATTATTCCATCCCCTTTGTGCAATGCACAAAACTCTCAGCATGCTGCCACCACCGCACTTCTCAGCAGTCAGGACAGTCTTCCTTTGTGTCAGGACTTGAACCTTGACTCCAGCATTCGTTGAGGGCCAAATGGCTCCATCTTTATCTCGTATGACGATGAAACGTTTTTCCAGTAGGTGTTTGACTCGTCCATGTTGCTGTTAGGCTCACTTCACTGTGGATACTGATGGTGCAGCATCTGAACTTGGGTCAGATCTTGGACCCTTCAGGTCATTGACCCCAGACTTTTAACCCTTCATACAAATAATAAAAACAAAAAAAACACAATAAAGTAGGGCTGGGAAATAAATCAGTAGCTTCATATATCGCGATAGACATGTGATCAATAGCAATAGAATGTTCAATAATTTCCAGAACTGCACAGGATTCTGGGGGATGTAGGCAGATGAAAGACTTTAGTCGCTCAACTCTAACTAAGCGGGGTGGATGGCATCGACTAACTCAATCTATAGTTACCTAGCAACAACCTGTTGTGTAACATGCTCAGCAGCAGTTTCATGTTTCGCCTCATTACTGCTTAAAAGTATAAAGATTGGGTGAATGCAGAAAATGAGTCCAACAGCTCAAGAGAAAACTGTGGATAAAACAGTTTGGTAATATTTCAGATCTTTAACACAAAAAACAATCAGTAATTATTGACATCGACTGACATGAAATGCTTATATTGTGATACGTTTTTCAGTCAAACTTTTGCATCATTTTAAAGTCACTGAATTTGGATGTTGCGTAACCAAGCAAAAGGAGTAGTCCAAATAAATCATTAAAAAGCCAGAAGTCTGATTGCTATTTAAGGGGTGCAGACAAAAATCCTAAAGTGGAAAAACAGAGAATAAATGCCAGTAGGGCTGATAAAGTGTTAAAAAATGGGCAGTTCTAAGTATTTCAGAGGGTTTCTGACTAATTTACATATTTTTACTATTCATGGGTGACTCTGATCCTTAACCTCCGCAAATACTGGGGTCCCACTGTACTTTGGTGTTCAGTTTAGCTGATTTTACATTACCTACAGTTTGAGTTGGGCTTTCTGTCCTTTCTTCCATATTATAACTTCTAGGTCTTTTAGCTCTGCTGTCACTTGGTAACTTTATTTAGAAAGAATCTAATAATTGAGGCTGCAAAACAAAACAAAACAAAAGTCACACAGAAAATATTCTAATTGCAGCTTGATTACTAACATTGTTAAAAAGTGTAGAACTGGATCAACCAGACTGTTTCTATAAAATGCAATATTTATAGAATATTATAAATTGCAGAGAATTGAAATTTCTGAGCTCCGAGTGATGCTCTGGTCATCTGTGATGAGTGTTCAGAGGTTCTGTTTTCCGGTTGCAACACCACTGGGTAAAAATGACCTTTTAACAATGCAAAGGATGATTCTCCTGACTCGTTTACTTTGAAACAGCTGGAGAGTTTTGCATCTACTCACTATTCTCATTCCTAATGAGCGGATTTGCTTCTGAAAGCCTGTGGACTTAATGTGTGCGAGTTGTGTGCTTATGTTTAGCTTTGCACTGACGTGTGTGTGAACTGAATGCATGTTGCTGGGTGGCGTTCAGATTGTGGCGTCGTCAGGCTGCGGGAGGGGCAGGAACACAGAAGAATGTCTTCACTCCTCACCTCCGTCCTCCCATGTCTCCTCTTCTGCACTTATCACTTCCTGTCAATGTGCCATTACAGGATAAGGCGGACGTTGCATTCTTCTCATTTGATGTTTCCTTTGTGATAAGAGTGAATGAATAAAGCCGCCCACTTTATCACTGGACATAAACATCTCGGCTTCATTAGTGGCCGGGCTCAAAGGACGAGTTGATCTGGCTCCATTCTGTTTCTTTTTTTTCTTCTTCTCTGGATTAAACGTTCAAAGATTTTAGCATCCGGCCTCATGGAGACAAATTGTTTTTAGATGCAGGGTTTGCTTCAGTGTACATGGTATCTCTCCATGTACCGCCCGTCCCTGGTGACACTGAGGGTCAGCGGAGGGGCAGCTTGTGACAATGGGGGCTGCAGAGATCAGTAAGGCTGTTCCTGAATGAGCGAATTACCCAACACTTGGCATGAGATGGGAAAGTTCCAGAAATGTGATTTATTTGGAAAAAACACGCTCTTTGTAATGCCAAATAAAACATGAATTCATTCAAATTAAATTTGTATCTTTATCACTATTTTCTTTATTGTGATAAAGAAAATAATAAAAAAAAAAAAGATGACCCACATGTGAAAACTGCAGCAGAAATTTGTTTGAGCATCTAGCATGCAGAGGGTCTTATAACACAGGTCTAACTATTAAATGTTGTATCCTTTCCTTCCTTTCCTTTCTTTTCTCCTTCCTTCTTTCTTTCATTCCTTCCTTTTTTCTTAATTTCTTCCTTCCTGCCTTCCTTGTTTTACCAAGTATAAAATAAATTTTTTAATTTTGCATCAGTTGTATCAAAAATGATACAATCCTGTGCTTCCCAGGTTTCATGGCAGTCGGAAAGTTATCAACATGGACTTCTTCGCCTTTTAGTTAAATAATTGATTAACTGAACACTTGATAGTTGTTTGATTGTATAATGACAGCAGTATTTAGTAATCATCAATGCCTCCTGTTCAGCTCTGGCAGTAACAGGTACACATTGTCTTCCTACTTTTCAGTTTTCCTGGACAACCAGGGCTTTTCCAGAGAACCAGCACCTCTCCAGTGAGTTCTAAGGTTGCTCCTGGGTCATCCCGGGAAAACCAAAAAGAGGATGCATTCAAATCAGATAGCCATAAAGCCATAGGTTTACTTTGAGCTCTCTTTGCCCACACATAGTGGCGTGACAAGGAGGGAGACCGAAATGATGAGGAAATGGAAACAAGCAGCTGAAACGATTCTCTGTGTGGTGGCCAGGGTTTGCATTGCTAAAACAAATATCTTAGTATAAAACAAATGATGCTAAATTGCTATAAGCAATAATCTCCATGCCAATATATGAGGGTGCTTGTATAAAGTAATAATAATCCTACCAGGAAAGTGACCTTTATTGCACGTCACAGCAGTTGTTTACTTTCCTGCAGCAAATGACTCCCTGTCAAACTCCCAACCCTTCTCATTGTGGACAGGTCAAACAAGAACCGCTGAAGAGCCAGATCTCAACGACGCACGCGGATGTGTAACTTTCCCTTTCCTACACCAGCCACACCCAGCCGCCGCCGCCTCCGCTGCATGTGCACAGGGAACCCTGCTGTAAACAGCGGCCGATGGGAAGGAACGTGGGAGAGGCTCGCTCTGGAGAACCCTGCCTTTGTTTACATTCTCCAGTCCTGACGTCAGCAGTGAGCGAAGGGGCCTGGTGGATCAACAGCGGCCATGTGGGAGAGTCGTGTTTACCTACCTGGGGGAAAATAAAGATGAATGTGTCATCAGGGATGTTTGCTACATCTTCAGCAAACAGGAGGAAGGACATGTTAAAGCAGAGAGAGCAGTGGAGGAGTAAGCAATGAAGAGGAAAGAATGTCACATGAAGAGCAGAGAGGATACACAGGGAAATAGATCCATCCATCCATCCCAGACTTCCCTCTCTCCAGCCTCTTAGGTCAGCTCCTCCGGGGAATCCTACAGCGATCCCAGTTTTAAAAAAAAGATCTCATCATGGTTTTCTGGTCTTCCTTTGGGTCTCCTTCCAGTGCCTGGAACACTTCACCAGGGAGGCGTCCTAACCAGATACCCATTTCTAGTAACAAATTCCTTCATTTGCCACAGTCAAAATGGATACAAGAAGGTTTGATGAGCTAGTTGGACTCCTACCTCAGTTTCTTCTTCGCCTGTTCAGCCATAAAAGAGTTTGATTTCCTGCTGAGTTGCTTGCTGTGTGTACTGTTGTAAAAATGGACTTTTGCGTGGACATCCACACTGAATTCACCTCGAGTATGCGCGGACCTCCGTGGAGTGAAGTACGTCAGGGTATGTGGGAACCTTAAGAGAGAACCCAGACACCCTGTGGAGGAAACTCATTTCACCCAGTTGTGTCGACAATCTCTTTCAGCCACGAGGGTTGGAATGTGGCACATCCATCCATCCTCTACATCCCCTTATTCTTTCTGGGTTGCAGGCGCAATCAGTGGGACGAGGGAGGGAATGAAGTGACACACAAGACAAACAACCGCGCACATTAATACGTAAGGGAAATTCAGAGTATACATGGTTTTTAAACCATGGGAAATCCCGACTCTACTGACTCAAGGCGGTGGTGGCATCACACTGTAGGGATACTTTCCTGCAGCACTGACAGAGAGGCCCAGGAATACAATCCCAAGTCACGCTTTCTCCAAAGAATAAAATAAATCCATTTGTCTTTGTTTACCCTACAAAAAATCTTGTTGGTTTTTAACATCTTGGTTGCAAGTTCAAGGGGCGTAAATACTTTTGCAAGGTGCAGAAAAAGAGTTCCAGTGGAAAGGGAGATATATCAAACAGTAGGCCAGTGCTAAATAAATCGGGGGGCCTCATTAGAGAAGTATCTGCTAAAGTAAGGCTTGCAACCTGAGACACCTGCACACGTCAACCTCTGACATAAGAGATCCTCATATTGAAACTTCAAGCTTCGCTAAAGCCCCTCTCTTTAGTCGCTCAAGGACTCCTCCTGGTGTAAGTCACGGTTTATTTTGGTTCTTGTAAGAGCTCACTCATCTTTCTGTCTCCACACATATCTCTATATTGCTTTTACACATGCTCGTCCATCAACTGTCCATATTTTATAACTTTTCCACTTTGGCTTCTTTGCTTCAGCAGCTTCGCAGCTCATTCAGTATTCCTGACAAGTGTGACATTTATGATTTTAGCCAACAGGTATTGTCCTCTGGGTGTGGAGGAAAGACAGGCTTTTGGAGCAGTTCTCATGAGCCCGTCCTCGTCACTGAATGACATGCTCCCGGCTGCGGGCCATTCAGTAATGCTTCTGTTTACTTTTATTCACCTTGCAGGAAAGGTTTGACATGAGCCGCACCCACATCTCTTTGCTCAGGCAGATTCCAAACATTTCCTTATGAGCCATCAGCCATGCATTGTCATGTCAGTAGTTCTTAAACAGGAATCCTGCGCAGGCAGGTGGGGACGGCTGTATCGGCTCAACTCGTACCTAAAGAATCCCAGTGGAATGAGCTGCTTTTGCAGCTTCTGATCATCTGTCTACAAATATAACATCAGACAGATGAAGAAGAAGATCTGCTGGCGACAGCTCCAGCTAAAGTGGTTTACCAATCCCACATGTATGTCTGCAAGCTGGAGCAGCTGTTAATGCCATTGCCTTGCAGCAAGAAGGTCCTGGGTTTGAACCCGAGCTTTGGGGTCTTTGTGCACAGAGTTTGCAGGTTTTCCCCATTCATGCTTAGGTTCTCACCAGGTACTCTGAGCACAATCAGAGTACGTGGTACTATAAATTGCCTCCAGGTATGTCCTGCACCTCCTGCCCAGTGACTGATGGAGATAGCATGCAAGGATAAGACAATAGTGCATGTACTATTTCACATAGTTTCTGCTTCACAAACTGAAAACCTAATTAGGACACACCCGCTTTAACCCAGCTCCTGCGAACCGTGGACAAAATTTGGGTCATTTCAACCAACACCAACAATCCACACCAGATTCCAAAGAGAAAATGCTGTCCAAAGTATCAGTGGTTCTAGCGGACATTTCATTCTTCAATATGGCAAACCACTTGCTGCTGTCAGTGAAGTACACAAAATAATACAATAGAAATATCCTTTATTGCCCCAGAGAGGGAAAATTCAGTTGTACTTTCAGTTGACTACAAGTTTGACTTTAAACTTTACAGTACTTTAGTTAGTTTATAGATCACTGAATGTCTTAGCAACAAAATACATTAGAGATCTGCTGTTGTTGCATCAACCTTCCACACCTCTCAGGTCTTCTGGTTCTGGTTCTGGGGATGCAGAGCAGACCAGAACCAGAACCAAACACGGAGAAGCAGCATTCAGCATCTATGCACCACAAATCTGGAAAAAACTTCCAGAAAACTGCTGAAACATTGAGTTCCTTTAAATCAAGGCTTAGAGTTTCCTTTATTTGATAATAACTGGATCATCGATCAACATATTTAATGTGATTTGATGATTCTGATGATGGCAGAGGCCAGAGGCTGAGTCGTCCCCACAACTCAACCCTGCTGTGTAAACTAAAACAGTTACAATTCTACATGTTACATTTTTATTTCCATAAAAATATATTGAGAATCTTCACCCATATTCTTCTATAATACAAAGAATATGGGGTGCAGGACATACCTGGAGACAATTTATAGTACCACGTACTCTGACTGTACTCTCTTCTGGTAATAACCAGGTTATGAAGAAATCAAAAATGAACTCAAGCTACTAATTTCAATATAGAAAAGGCTCCATTAAAATTGGTCACTTTTGAGTGCAAGAAAGCACTGAAAGACTTTGAATTAGAAACAAACATATCACCTTAGAGATAATAAATGACGTTTTTTGGGATTTATTTCTGAAAGAGGCAAATATGAGGAGTTGAACAAAAACTCCTCATAACACAAACACAACACAAACTTCCTCTGATGGTTTTGCTCTTCCTTGTGGGAGTTTTTCTCTGTTTTGAAAAAAAAAAAAGACTTGATGACAGAAGAGCAAAAGCACCATGACTCTTAGACCAACCAAAGCGGCAGCAGATTTCAGCAAGCGTTTCTCCTCATCTCCTAGTCACATTTATACTTTCCAAACTGGTTGAGATTCATAGACATTTGGCCCTGCATGTCATGAATTTTATCATTCAGGATCTCAGCGTTCTGATTTGCTAAATCAAGTGATTCTATTGAGTCTAGTTAAGAAAATTATAATTGTCATCTGACTTGTCATTTTTGTATCATCTACAAAAAACAATTCACCCCTTTGCAGATTTGTTCTGTTTTCACTTTATCACTCTTAAATGCTTCAGTACATCAAACAGATTGAACATTGAATTAAGATAACCAGAGTAAACACAAAATATGTGCTTTAAAAGATTACATGTATTAAGGGCAGAATGCCACCCAAACAGTGGTATTTGCCTAACAGTGGAAGTTCCTAATTCAGTCACATTAAAAGGTTTGTGAGCCTGTTTAAGATCGCCATCAGATTTCAGAACCTTAACTAGACCATTTCAAAACTGCCATTTTGCTTTTTTCAGAGGTTTGCTTGCTGCCATGCTTTATTTCATTGACCTTCTACGTAGGTCAGGTGATCCTGGCCTTAAGTTTCAGAACTGAGGAGCGGAAATTCTCCATCAAGGGAGCATCAGTGGTATCATAGTTCCTGCAAATTATCATCAGCAAACCAGTCCCTCAATCACAGTCCACCGTCATGTCCGACTGGAGAGATCATGTTCTTTTTCTTACACCTGGTAAGGTTTTCTTTCTTCCTTATTACTGAATCCCAACTTAAGCGAGTGACATCTGCAGTTCACCAACTATTTTTCTTGTTTTTTTTCTTTTTCTTTTTTAAACCTCCTTGATGAGTAGTAGATGCATTCTTGTGGAAACACTGGTAAGCAGGGCATGCATGGGACAGTTCTCAGGTTGGAATGTTTTCTCCATATGTGGTTAACAACATTCACTGGAGTTCAAGTCTGAACAGTCAGTAGCTGTGCTTCCATTGACCTTAAAATTGTGCAAATTGGAATTACAAAAATAAATTTGCTCAAAAGAATCACATCATTTGAGAAACAACTCGCATTTTATGATGAAAAGTTTTTGTGAGGAGGTTTTTCAGCCATATCAAAATTAGTTTATGTTAGAGGAAACACTTTTTTGGCATCGCACAGAAAAAGTGTGTAATCTACAATTAGATGTCACTGCTTTCAAAGAGAGGATGGCGCAGTAGGTTTTTTTTTTTTTTTTTTTTTTTTTAAAGCACAAAGTCATTGTTTTATTTGCAAAAGTAGATAAATTTTAACAGTCGACATCGGTCACAATATTCACAGTT